>JALRMC010000015.1:600000-867406 GCA_026120085.1 Cadophora luteo-olivacea
CCAAGGTCCTCCACAACACATGATGCAGCAAGGTCCTCCACCACAGCAATCCGCCGGCGGTCCCCAAGCTCAGCGTGGTCCCAATCCTTTCGGTCCCAGTATGGGCTTCGATCCCGCTCGTCCTGCTGCTCCTAAGGAGAAGGTTATTACCAACACCCGTATTGAACTCCCGCCCGATGCTTATCAGCTTGAGGGCCCTGGTGTATTTTCTCCATTTCCTTGATTGTATTTCGTGTTGTTGTTGTTTGATGTTCAACCGTTGTGGTTGAGTTGCGTGATTGGCAAGTATCCTAGTGGATGAAGTCGACCGCTCTTGGAGACTTGAGCAATCGGGATTGTGAGTGACCCCAGTTGTATTGAGAAGAGTAGTCTTCTCGTCTGGTTTCAGCTGCAGCAGCTTCCCGCTCTGAGCCCTAACTTCATCCCACGTTTTTCAACTTCACCAGTTCTATTCACTCACCACTCCGCCTCCTTCTCCTCTTTACCTCTCTTTTCCTCCACTTTTCCTTCCCTACAAAGCGAAATTGAATCCATTCGCAGCCTACCCCGCACGTTAGCGGCTGATTGGAGCTCTTCCACCGTCTTCCTCCTCCCTCCCATTTCTTATAAAAACCCCCTCCTTTTCCACCAAACCCTCCTCATCCAAACAACAACAACACATTAATTCTTCCACTTCTTCCTTTGCTTACCAAACATACACACAATCATCAACACAACAATCAACAACCCATACACAAGTCGCTCAGCACGTTGATTCTTCAGCTACTGAGTTTGACTTCAACACCAAACATACTTCTCTTCCATATCTACCCCTTCACTTCTACTCTTATCATCTCAATATCTCCTTACCTCTACCACCAACATGGACGTGTTTCAGACATACCGACCAGAGCTCGATGCTAATGACCAACCCCAGTACCAATTCGAGAGCCAGTTGCCTTACCGCAATGGCTATAACACTACTGGTCGAGCTGTCAACAATCAAGTAAACCAATACAAGGTTCTTGATTGGATCAAGGGTGATGTCCAACAATACGATGTAAGTACCCATTCCCCCTCATCCTCACTTCACCTTCCTCTTAGCACGTACGGGCTCAGCCGTACTCAAGCTCATGTTCACCCTCACCTCGTCCTCAAGAACACTCACTTTCACTCCATACTAACTTGTGCTTCAGATCAACATTGGTAATGGTGCTGAGAAGCGTGGAAAGATCTACGCTGCTTGGAAGTCCCGAGCTGTTCAAGATCGCCTTCGCCAGGCCTTCCCTCCAGGTGCTCTCGTTCTCTGGGATGGAAATAAGCTTGCTTGGTGAGTTTTGTATTCCACTGATCAGCTGTTCACTTTTCTAACTTTCACAGGGCCAAGTACCGTATTGGCGAGCAACGCATCAAGGTCAACTTTGATGCCGAGAAGGGTCGTGCTCCACGCCCAGATAAACCCGCTGATGAGTGCTATGTCATCATCCGCCCTACCACCTCGATCCGCATGGCTGTCATCGGTGCTTATCTCAACAAGGCCATCCAGTTCGACAAGTCTGTCTTGGAGGCTATTAGTCAGTTCAACCCATTCTTTGTGTTCATCATCATTCTAATCTTCCATAGCCTTCCTCGACCACTGCATGCGCCAAGGCCCTTCTGAGCAATACACCATGATCAAGCGTAGCTTCTTCAGCCGCGGTACCACCAGTCATCAGTTGGACAATGTTGTCGTTGCTATGAAGGGTGTCTACAGCTCAATCCGCCTCTGCAGCGTAAGCATACTCCTTCGTATCATTCATTTGCACATACTGAACATGTTCAAGCCCACTGCTTCCGTCGGTGCTCCAGGTACTGGTCTGGCCTTGAACGTCGATGTTGCCAATGGCACTTTCTGGGCTGCCCAGGATGTCCACCAAGCTGCCCGCAACTACTGCAGCCAGCGCAATCGAGCCTTGTCATACACCGTCTTCCGTGATCTCCTCCTCCCAATTAAGGACGGAAAGGGCGGTTGGACCAAGTCCGAGGACTTCAAGAACCTGTCTAGATTTGCCAAGTTGAAGTTCATCGTCAAGCACCGTGGCAAGGGTGATGGTGAGTGCTTTCCTCTGTTCATCAATATCGTTACATTTACTGACCATGAAACAGACAAGAAGGAGTATGCCATCAAGAAGTTTACCTTCGAGAAGGGCGAGGCTTTCTCCAAGACTGGTGCTCATGCCAAGAACACTCACTTCAAGCTCCGTGATGGGACTGATATCACAGTTTTCGATTACTTCAAGAGAACTTACAATATTGAGCTTCAGCACTGGTGGCTTCCTTTAATCATCACAGAGCGTTCTGGCATGTTCCCAATGGAACTGTGCACTCTATCTCCAAATCAGCGATATAACTTCAAGTTGTCTCCCGAGCAGGTAAGAATTACAACTCAATCACCACGATGCAGCAACTAACAATTCCAGACCTCGAACATGATCAAGTTCGCCGTTACTCGTCCCAAGCAGCGTATTGATTCTATCGTCCATGGCATTAACATGTTGAAGTGGGGCCAGGACAAGTACCTCAATCACTTTGATGTCAAGGTTGATCCCAAGATGACCGTCGTATGTAGCATCTCTTCGAAGTCTCTAATTCTTGCTGACTTCTTACAGACTCAAGCCCGTGTTCTTCCCAACCCGGAGATCCAGTTCGATAGAGCCAAGCTCAACCCTGGCACTCAGGGACGCTGGGATCTTCGTGGTAAGAAGTTCTTGCTTCCCAATCCCGAGCCTCTCAACTCTTGGGGCTTTATCATTCTTGGTGGTTGCACTTCGGAGCAGATCGTTCGCAACTTCGCCAATGTTTTCATCTCCACTTACGTCGGCCACGGTGGTAGAGTCCAAAACAAGACCCCATTGATCTACAATCAGTCCCGCAATGAGGATATCCCAACCTTGGTTCACAACGCTCGTCGGGCTGTCGGTGATCAAGTCAAGGCTATGCCTCAGATCTTGTTCTATGTCCTCCCTGGCCGCGACTCATTCATGTATGAGCGTCTGAAGAAGAACTCTGAGTGCCGATTTGCCATGATGTCCCAATGTAAGTCTTTCCCAAAACCCGTGCTTCGATTAATGCTGACCATGAATAGGCCTCAACGTTGCTCATGTCAACAAGGCTCAACCACAGTACTGCTCCAACGTTTGCATGAAGGTCAATGCTAAGCTCGGCGGTACAACCTCCAAGATTGTCACTCCCAAGGGCTTCTTTACCAGACCAACCATGATCATCGGTATGAGTTCACAGAATCCACTTAATTTGCTTTCTGCTAATAGGTTATAGGTGCCGACGTTTCTCACCCCGCTCCTGGTAGTCCGCAAGCTTCCATG
Source organism: Cadophora luteo-olivacea (assembly GCA_026120085.1). NCBI lineage: Eukaryota > Fungi > Ascomycota > Leotiomycetes > Helotiales > Ploettnerulaceae > Cadophora > Cadophora luteo-olivacea. The sequence continues at coordinate 603,342 of JALRMC010000015.1, forward strand.
GCTGCAGTCACCATGTCTTTCGATAGAGACTGCTGCCGCTACGCTGCCGCTGTCCAGACCAACGGATACCGTGTGGAGATGATCACCAAGGACAACATTGAGCAGATGGTAGTTCCATACGTTAAGCAATGGGTTGCCAAGGTTGGTGGTGGTCAGCTACCCCAGCATATTTACTACTTCCGTGATGGTGTCTCCGAGGGTCAATACTCCCACGTGCTCAACCAGGAAGTCATTGACATGAAGGCCGCTCTGGTCAAGGAGTTCAAGGAGGTTGCCAATAATGTAAGCTGCTCCATTTTCCCGACTAAAGCCTATCTCTAACATCAAACAGATCAAGTGGACTGTTGCCGTCTGTACTAAGCGCCACCACATCCGCTTCTTCCCCAAGGAGGGCGACTCTCAGGCTGCTGACCGCAATGCAAATGCCCTTCCAGGTACCTTGGTCGAGAAGGATATTACTCACCCATATGAGTATGACTTCTACCTCTGCTCCCATGCCGCCATTCAGGGTACTGCTCGTCCAGTTCATTACCATGTTCTGAAGGATGAGGCCAATGTTCCGATCAACGACTTCCAGAAGATGATTTATCAATTCTCCTACCAGTACATGAGATCGACCACTCCTGTCTCACTCTGTAAGTTTCTTCCTCTTTCAAAATGGCCGTTTTTAACATCATCCAGTCCCCGCCATCTACTACGCTCACTTGGCATCGAACCGTGCTCGTGCTCATGAGTCTGCCCCTGCTTCAGATGGCCCTCGCGGTGGTCAGAAGTTCGAGGAGCGCCGTGTCGAGGCTGCTAGACAGGCTACTAATGATGGCACTTCCCAGACCGGTTCTTCCAAGCCCAGCGAGGCAGCTCCACTTTTGCCAATCGGCAATCCTGATCAATCTGAGATCATGTGGAAGATCCGCAGCGGTATGTGGTACATCTAGATTGCCCACCATACAACTCAGAGAGTGTTTGCCCTTGCGAACGCTTTATCGCGTCTTTACTTCTTGCTTTGTTCTACTACATCCATATGATCATTTGATCCCTGGCTGTCAGTACATCTTCCTTGCCTGCGAATCTCGATTCCCTTTGCATATGAGGGCCGAATATGGCGGATTGATGGTTGCTTGGCTGCAGACTTGTATTTTATTCATTTCTTTATCAAGGGCTTTGATAGAGGCATATGGACTTGGATGCCTGGGCGGGAACATTATGGGAGATGATTGATGATGATGCTTGACGACGATGAATACTGAATTGACGAGTCAGTTCTGCAATGGTTAGATAACAATGCGATGAACAATGCGATCAACTTACAAACAAATATTCTTCGATCTATTCGCTTCTCTTGTGATGTGCTGGATATAAATGGCTTGAAGCCTTGAAATTTGAGCTTGATGTAATTCCTTGGCTGATGAAGTGCTTGATTTGGGACTTGGTTTAGAAGAGTTCGAACACTCAAGTCTTGAGGAAGAGCTTGCTTGCCTCTCACGATATCTAGCATTGCCGAAGTCGAACTTGGGCGCTTCGCTTCTTCTTTCAATCCCAACGTACTCTTCTGCTCAAGTTACTTCCTCAGAATTGGACTCTCGTAATCGCGGGATGGAATAACCCGAGAAAACCAAGCCAGTCTCCTTCATTTCATTCTCAGCTCTTCTATATATATCGTGTTTGAAGGGTAACATGGTTACAAGGAGGATTCGAGAGGGTAGCAAGCAAGTAATTAATCGAGCCTGTTCTTTGAGAGGGAGGCGGGAGGGAATTGGTGATCGATGAGTTTTGGGAGGTATGAAGGTCGGGAGGTGGGGAGGGGTGTGTAGATTCTGGATGAGTGAGGAGGTATGATGAGTCGGAGAGGTGGAGCTAAGTGGCTACTCGTGAGAGTAGTCAGAGTACTTGGTGACTTCTGTGATCATTGGCCTTTGGTCTTGGAAGGAGTCAATTCGATTGGGGAGTTAGCGAAGAGCTTACTCAGTTGTCCATGCCAGGCTTAATACTGTGTTCAGTTGAGAGTAGTTGAGACGGGATGTTTCAGAAGGTCTGTTTGGGTTCGGGGCGATTCATGATGATGTATAGATGGAGTGAACAGGGTAAATTGGATAAACTGTAGGAGCATGTGATGCTATTTAGTGGTGTCAGTGGGAGAAGATACTGTCCGCATTGGGGAGCGCTTTATTGACTTCGGGGATATTAGGAGTTGATGAAGGGTTAAGAAAGGATACAAAGGGAGGGCATATCTTGAAATCTAGACAGAAAGGCCTCTTAGATGACCTCGTTCTAGTCAGGACTATTGCATGCTTACCTCGAAAAGAGAAGTCCGTCGTTACTAAGCTACATCCGATGAGAATTGGCAGCTCACTCATTATCAACAAGAACAGATATCCTCACAATCGAGTCAAATGTGCTTCTCAAATATCATTCTGGGTATTCATCCATCATCAGACTACCTCAGTAGTGCTTTCTATCTACTCTCCAGCTTTCCCGACTTTCAAGTAGTAACAGGCTTAGCATTCGCACCCGTCCTAAAATCCTTCCCTGCTTTCCCACTCCCACCACCATTCGCCTTCTCCGCCTTCGCCTTTGCAAATTTCTCCCTCGCCAGCTGAATCGCGCTCTTCTGCGGTCCCTGTGCAGCCTCTTTCGCAGCACTCTTCGCCATCTTCCTGTCCTTCCGATTCTTCTTGCCCATTCCTGGCGCCGAGACCTTCGGCTTAGCACTCTCATTCTCGCCATCATCAGCTCCTTCATCATCAATAGCCTGGGCTTGAGATGCAATTTGAGTTTCCGGATGCGTGACGGGCAGAGCACGCATTTTTTCGAGGGAGGTTTCCTTGGTTTTCTTGACCCAGTCGCTGCGTCGTCGCTTGTAGAGGTCTAAAGACCAGTTGCGAATGACGATGCGACCCGTCCAGCTATCGCGGAGTTGTGACTCGTGGGATAGAAGGATCGAGGCGATACGTTCGGTGAGGGAGAAGAGAGGTGTAGAGGGGATGGTGGGGGATGTAGGGGAGGCGGTGCTGGAGAGGAGAGCGTCGAGGACGTGGGATCCTGTTGGGGAGAGGGCGAGGGTTAGGGTTGGTGGGATGTCGTCTCCATCGTTCGAGTCTGAGGTGCCGGATGGGAAGAGCAGTGTGTTGATCAATTTGCGCCGGAAGGGGATTGTGTTTGAGGACGTGGCCAGGAGTGCCGATTGGATGATGTGTGAGGTTGTGGTATAGATGGAGAGGGCAAGGAGGATTTGAGGTGGGAGGGAAAGGAGCGAGTCTTGGATTAGGAGGGCTGGTGGACCAGGGATGGCGAGCATGGATTGGGCGAGGAGGGAGCCGTGGAGTTGGGAAGGGGTGGATTTATTTTGTTGTGTAGGTGCGGACGATTCGTCATCTTGGCTGGGCTGTGTGCTGAGTATTAAAGCTGCAATGTCGTCTAGACATGCCATTTTGAGAAGCACATTTGAGGTCTTGGGATCGTAAGAGGCGGCTATTGCGTCTACGAGAGCCTTGGTATCTGCACCTCTAGCATGGCATCTCTCGAGGAGGGTTTTGAGGATCACGGTCCTGTTTCGTTGGACGAGGCCTTCAATTTGAGGGATGATGGCTGCGACGGCTTCTTCGAGATCTTCTTTACTAAGACGATTCAGGACTCTGATGGCTACGTAAGAAGATATCTCGTTCCTGGCTACGGCGGCTATGCGGTCTTTGAAGACGGTGCGGTAGATCTGCTTGAATAGCTTGCCGGGTGCGAATGTACAGATCGTCTCTAATAGGCGGGACCCGATCGCATCGTAGAGGATTCCGTTGATGAAGGTTTGAGACTCGCTCTTTTCGGCTGTGATATCGTCTGGAAGGAGGGCGGAGATTATGGTTTTCTCAGAGGCATTGACGCCTTTCTTGGTGTTTGGGTTCGTGAGTTCTAGCTCGAGGAGAAGCTGGAGGGTCGGGTTTCCGGTAGGGTGAGTGGCTAGAACATGGATGAAAGTTGTATCCATTGTAGCGATTGTGTCTGAGATGATCTTCTCAATGGCAAATTGGAAGGATGATGGAACAGCGCGTTTGTTGAGCGAAAGTTCTGTAGGGGTCGTGTCGAGGCCTGTGATCGATATCTTCTCTTTCTTCTTGCTTTGCATGAGTGTTCTTGTGGAAGCTTTCTCGAGGGCTCGGCCGGACAGAATGACGAGAAGGACTCGGAGAGTGTGTGATGCGAATCGATCGGTGAGGAGGAAGGTCATTTGGCCTTCCAACTCGTCCAGAGTCTGTAGGAAGAGGTCTTCCATCGAGGGTAACTCTTCTTCGTCTCCCTCCCCCTTCAAGTCCGTATCTGTGTCTGCCTCCAGAACCTTCTTCTTCTTCGATTTTGTGTCCGCAGTTAGCTCCTCCGTGACGATTGGCGCAGACTGAATGAACAGTGTCTCGCAGCAATGGCTCGCAAATCGATGCTGAATCAAATGCGGATAATTATCACTGAACTTCCCAAAAAGCTTCTTCTTCTGCTCCACAGTACTCAGCAAGATCAATCTCTCCATCAGCCTCGAACACGATTGACTGCATGCGATCTTCAATTCTTTGCCCTCTGCCTCCCTGTAAACATTTGCAAGGAAGAGGGAACGTTCTTCATCGGAGGGGAAGTCGTTCTGTTCAAGCAGTTCGTCGGCACGGCGGAAGTATTCCTGTTCTTGGTCCTCGAGCATACCATAGAATGGACGCTCCGTGGCTCCTCCTTCCTCTCCTCCATCTGCCAATCCATCTCCCATAGGAATAGCATTGTCGGTACCAATGTACTCGACCTCGAAGTCCTCGGCTGGGTCTTGCGATTTTTGCCTCTTGTGATGATCCTGAGCGTCATCTTCACCCTTTTCCCTCTTACGCTTCAACTTCTTCTCATCTCTCCTCCCTCTGCTGTGTTTGTTCTCTTTCGGCATTGTGTCGGTTGTCCAGAGCTCCTTATTATAGTACAGGTGTGCGATCCAGAGTTGTCGCGAACTTTTTTTGTGAAGAGCAACATTTGAGCGGCCGCATCCAGGCGGTGAGCACGGCAGAACTTTGTCTTCCCCACTACACGCAAAATCGCTCGTCATTTAGAGGCGTTCTTACATAAACTTCCTTGAGGAAAAAGTTAGAGTATTTGCTAGTGTATTTTCGTTAATCATTAGATGGGGCGGTCTTTTGCTTGATTTCTTATATGTTGTTGACTTTCATATCTCTGCTTATATATCCATATTCTTACTCTTTAGAATGGGTTCACAAGGTATTCCTTTGCCGAGGTCAGGTGGTGACACAAACACACCCCTCAATCGAGCGGATGAGGTTGACGATGTAAGTAACATCCCATTTTTGGCAAATTTCTTAGAACCGTTCCACAACATTCAGACTGATATATTGCAGTTACTCAAAGCTGTTCAATCTCTTATAATTCCTTTCATAAGGTCGGCAGATCAAGATGCAGCCTTCAAATATACGAGTCATGGATTGGCCATTGAAGGTGGCGGTCCTCGGACGGTTCTTGTTGAGCACCACAGGCCGGAGAAATTAGCTCAGCTCATGAACGTTGATCTTCCTGGAAGTGGGAAAGGAAAGGAAGGGCTTCTGGCTACTGTTGAGCAAGTGCTACAGTACAGTGTAAATACTTGGGATCAGGGATTTCTAGATAAATTGTATGCTAGCAGCAATGCTGTACGTCTCTCAATTACTTCCATATATATGTAGTATGTCTGACTTGTCGTAGGTTGGCGTTATATCCGAGCTTCTGCTCGCCGTTTTGAATACCAATGTAAGCTTTTACTGCTCGGATTCTGTGGCCAAGGGTACTGATGAGATAGGTCCACGTGTATCAAGTATCTCCTGCACTTACAGTGATTGAGAAGACTACCGCAAAAGCATTCGCGAACTTGTTTGGGTTCAATGGTCCACATGCTGGCGGAATCAGCACTCAAGGCGGAAGTGCTTCAAACACCACGTCCATCATCATCGCCAGAAACAACTTGTATCCGGAAAGCAAGACCTCCGGCAACGGCAACCACAAGTTTGTCCTCTTCACTTCAGCTCATGGGCACTACTCGCTTGAGAAGGCAGCTCAGATGTGTGGACTGGGAAGTGACAACGTCTGGTCAGTACCCATCGACACTCGTGGTCGAATGATCCCCTCAGAGTTAGAAAAGCTCGTCGTAAAAGCCAAGAACGAGAGCCGTACACCCTTCTATGTCAACGCCACAGCAGGGACAACTGTCCTCGGGTCTTACGACCCCTTCAAGGAGATCTCCGCTGTATGCAAGAAGCATAATCTCTGGCTTCATATTGACGGCAGCTGGGGTGGCCCGGCGATTTTCTCCTCAACCCACAAACACAAGATGGACGGCTCCGAACTCGCGGACTCGCTTGCAGTCAACCCACACAAAATGATGGGCGTGCCCATGACATGCTCTTTCCTGCTCTGTCCCGACTTGACAAAGTTCCACAAAGCGAACACCCTCCCCGCAGGATATCTTTTCCACGAGAACAGCTCCAGCGACGAAGTCTGGGATCTAGCTGATCTGACGCTACAATGTGGTCGACGTGGTGACAGCTTGAAACTCGCTCTCAGCTGGATATACTACGGCTCTTCGGGCTTCGAAGCACAGATCGACTCTGCCTTCGACATCGCGTCGTATTTCGCTACTAAGATCGAAAAGAACGAGAGTTTCGTGCTGGTTTCTGAAAACCCGCCTCCTTGCCTGCAGGTGTGCTTTTATTATGGGAAGCTGAAGGAGGAAAAGGAGGAGAATACTAGGGTAACGGGTGAGATTGTGAGGAGGCTGATACCGAGGGGCTTCATGGTTGACTATGCGCCTGGGGAGAAGGGGAGTTTCTTCAGGCTAGTGGTTAATAGGGAGACGAGGAGGGAGACGATTGATGGGCTGGTGGCGGCTATTGAGGATGTCGGAGGGAAATTGTAGGTCAGTGAGTGCAAGGAAGTAGACTGTGCATAGAGGATACGTGCATATCTAGATAGAACTAGACGACTCAACTCACCGATATGTTCTACGCTTCCGATTTGCCTCCTCGGGAAGCTGAGCTTGGGTGGACAGTTCACTTCGCGGCGCAGAGGTCATTCCAGATTTCAACTTGCACAGGAGTCACTTGGCAGTACATATCTCCCAGAGCCTCGTAAGCCACATCCAATCGAGGCTGGCCCATTTCGTAACCGGTAAAGTTCCGACTATTTTGCAGGACATTCGCTTCGCCTCACCGGTTACGAATTGTGCCCGCCTCGAATCAGCTGGGTCAACTCTCTGCATACCCTTTTTCGCAAGCGAGCGAGCACTTTGGTCGCCGCCCCGGTCAGACTCCTTGTCAACAAACCCAAGACCCGAACGCGAGTCGAATTGTGGGAAACGTCATAAGCGATAAGCATCTCATCGATGGGTTATTGGTCATGAAATGCGCTCTACGTCCGTATCCATTTAGGAAGCTGTGTCAAACTTACCAATAAGAAACTTTGTCAAGATCAGGATATGCTGGGGCTTAATGCTGACAGGTGGGGCGCTGGCGTGGCACACGTCTTAAACGAAGGAGATACAGTCAGATTACCAGATGGGCATGCTCTACCGAGAGCTACAGCCGTAGATACTTGAACGTCGTCTAAGGATTCTTGGATCCTTGGCTGGTTTTCGGAACTGTGGTATGGGGAAAGGTGTGCCAGGTTGGGGTTGAGATTGGTGAAATGTAGCGACGAAGTTGATCGACGATCACAACGCCGTGTTTGTACGATTGTATGGCTAGAACGGAATTTGAGAGAGCAGTCAATCAACCATTAAATGCAAAGCAACTACAAGTCATTAATATCCTTTTCTGATTGTTTGCCTGCTGGATCTGTAACGCAAGAAGTTTGTCAAAGTAAACACACTAGATACGCCATTCCGCTTGGGAAAATGTTCAATCTGGCATTGAGTAGAGATTGTGAGCTCCTCCACTTCGCTGTAGGGAAGAGCGTGAAAGAACGTGAAAGAGCTTTTGATTGGAATGACTTTTTTCAAATTGGCTTATTCGATGCTGGCATTGACTTCTCCAAACCCACCCTTCGGTGTTCGGTCGTGATGCTCTCCGCGAGATTCAACGATTGGTGAGATGATGCTCACTTATATGAACAGCTTTATTTGCTTGAGTCTTGGTTCTTACAATTGATATGCCAACAACTTGGCCGATCTTTTGGTGAAGTAACGATATGTTATGAGAAGACCACGCCGAGAATTATGCTTCGAATCCATTCATAGATCGTGCTGAGGTAAGGTAAACTTGCACTTCATTTTAATCAATGGGGCACTTAGCTCCTATAGCCAAGTAGTCTAAGACCAGCAGTATATATGGGCTGCTGTTAGGATCCCTGCTGGTGGGTCGACGGCTGGGAGTCGTGACGAGGCGCCCACTGCAGCTTCAAACTCAAAGGCAACAAGTGATGAATTGTCTCAGAGACACCTCCACCACGAGAAATAATCATTTCGATTGATTTTTTGGGGTTCAGAAGAGACATCTGAAAGACCTCGAGCGACAAACAATGGAGCGCACGGAAGCCATAAGTGAGACTCGCTTAGCCTTACCCACTGTGCCACCTAAACATCCGGGATGATCAACTCAGCTAGCAAAAGGCTAATCCGAAACTGCTTTTTCTGACCCTCAAAGAAGGATTGATTCGCTGTTATTCAGCTTGTCCAAGTAAGCTGACTGGTCATCTTTGACTGTGACCAGGATCTGGCATTTCCTTGTCTCAAGGAGTACAAAGTCACACAAGGTGACTCGAGAACAAAAACTACGCCAGTGCCACCTTCCTTCATAAACTTCGCTTCCCTACCTAGTTTTCACCTCATTCTTGAAGACTTCAACTATCAAGCACTTCAGGTTAGATCATTTTGCGGCTTTGACCACCAGCACTTTCACAATGACCGAAATCGTGTCAGTATTCGGCTTCGGCCTACCTACCCTCGGACTACTCATAGGTGGTCTCGCCGTGTCGTTCTACATCGCGTACCAGAAGGCGCTCCCAAAGCCCATCCCAGGGATTCCCTACAACAAAGAAGTAACGAGCTCCATCCTCGGCGATGTAGTATCCATGGTAAAACATGTCAACAAGACGAAGGAGCTTCTAGACTGGCTCGTGGAGCACAATGTCAGACACAATTCGCCAATCGTACAAGTATTCACGAGGCCATTAGCCAGGCCTTGGGTTGTGGTCTCTGATTTTAGAGAGGCGCAGGATGTATTGTTGAGACGGACGAAGGAGTTCGATCGGTCGAATTTTCTGGGTGATGTTTTCTTGGGTCTCTTGCCAGGACATCATATTTCCATGAAGAGCCATGATGAAGAATTCAAGAAGCATAGGAGGTGGTTGATGGATCTGTAAGTTGCCCAGATCTCTTTGCCTAGCTTCAACTTGTTCCGTACAAACTCTTCAGAGCCCGAGGCTCCTGGCTCCATCAATTCTTGGCACTTGAAGCTGATGCTGAGATATCGCCCAGGATGACTCCCGGGTTCTTACATGGAATTGCAGCTCCTCAAATCTACACTGCGTTCGAGGATATGCTAGACGTCTGGCATGAAAAGGAAAGACTCGCTCAAGGACACGCATTCGAGGCACCAGGTGACGTGTACCATGCTGCCCTCGATGCAGTCTGGGCGCTGGTATTTGGAGCAGACATTTCCAACAGTACCACGAAGTCTGCTTTGAAAAGCTTATCGTCGATACAGGAAGTCGAGCTCCCGAGCAGTGTCGACAAAGAGGTAATCATCCCACAAACGCCACTACCAGCTGGAATGGCAGCCGTCGTCCAACTTGTCGACACTCTTGCTATCAGTGTCACCTCACCAATGCCAGTTTTGACACATTGGGTCATCCGCCAGTTGCCAAAGTACCGCAGGAATCACAAGACAAGAGACAATTTCATTCGAGACGAAGTCGAAAAAACGAGAATCAGGTTTGAAGGGAAGGCGGAAAAAGATCTGGAGGTCAGATGCGCAATGGATGATATCATGAGACGAGAATTGATTGCATGTGAGAAGGAGGGTAGAGCACCAATGTATCACTCAAGAGCTATGTATGACGAGGTACGACCTGATATTCCTTGCCAGTCTGAGCAGATACTGATGTGCCCAGATCTTTGGGTTTGTCGTTGCAGCGCACGACACCACAGCCACTACGATTACTTGGGCCTTGAAATTTCTCGCAGATAACCCAGCAGTTCAAGAGAAATTACGAGCCGAAGTTCTTGCTGGACACGCCGCAGCTGTGGCTGAGAATCGGAAGCCCACAGCAGCAGAGATCGCGAAGACGAGTATTCCATATTTAGACGCAGCACAGGAAGAAATGATCCGCTGCTCTCTTACAGAGGCATCTGTAGTTCGCACAGCCATGACTGACGTCGAACTTTTGGGAAAGCGCTTTCCCAAGGGAACGGATGTGTTCTTCATGGGCAACGGCCCCAGCATCTTCTCACCCGCATTTCAAATCGACGATTCCGTCAGAAATCCAACAGCATTGTCAGCCAAAGATCGTATCGGCTCCTGGGATCCCTCTGACATGGCGAAGTTCAACCCTGAAAGATGGCTCATCGATGGTGAGAATGGAGGGAAAGAGTTCAATGCTGCAGCCGGTCCTCTACTCACGTTCGGACTCGGACCAAGAGGTTGCTATGGAAGGCGACTGGCGTATATTGAGATGAAAATTTTCCTGACGCTTCTTGTGTGGAGTTTTGAACTGCAAAAATGCCCGGCGGAATTGAGTGGGTATGCATCGATGGATGCACTCACACACGCACCACAGCAGTGCTTTGTCAGGTTGAAGTCGGTTGCATAAATTGAGAGCGAACTGTAGTGTGATTCTGTAATGTCCGAAGTCTACAAATTTGGTTAGACTGTTCAGGGAATTGACTTTGTTTATGAGGCTTCGTCGGAGAGGACGGAGGACGGACCACCGGCTGGGCACTCAAGTCTGTATTCCTTCACTTGAGGGAATCACTTCAAAATTTGCAAGTATTTTTACAATCTATGAGTCTTGATATCGCCCGTATAGTTGTTCTTCAATGCAGACTTTTTTCATGCTTGGTGTTCCTCGCAAGATCTATACAACGGGGGATCTTGGCGTCGTCGAAGTGTCATTACTCGTCATTCCAACCAACCTGCTCCAGCATATTATGCGGCTTTGCAGGAAGCTATTAACACGTGTCTCGTGCGGATGGTACCTGGTACAGAGTAAATCAGTGCTCATATAAAAGTATCATTGAGCCAAAGACGCTTTAATTGACCGGCATACCCAGCAGTCCCATCGAACCCCCCCCCCCCCCCCCCCCTTGCCGTGATTACAGCGTTTAATTACTTCACTCATCTGTCCGAACATTCTTCCGGTCTCACGGCGAAGCCTTGACTTCAGTCGGAATTTGTGGTCTGGGGAATGATCAAAGACTAGCCATGGAGTTTTTCCGGTCGCTGGAGCACATACTCGTGGTACTAGGGGATTGGCTGCAAGCAACGCAGTATACCTGGATCAGTCATCACTCAGATGAACATGACAGCAATCCATCGCGAATGTGGTTCTCTTGAGGCGAGTTCAGTTACGTCGGTAGGATCTGAACTTACATTGTGATATGTAGCATCGATTTCGGACCGATCAATATGCAAAGACGATATCGTTTGAAGATGTGCTGTAACATCCCTCCCTGTGTTGACATTCGGATATCCTCGCTTAGGCTTTTGCCGGGGTGTGATGCCGCTGTTGCCTCAAACCAACGCCTGCTGCCGATCGACACCAATTGATGTACAAGTGCTGCAGAGTGATAGCAATAGATAAAATTGAGCCGGGTAAGGCTCATCGCTGCCACCTAGTTCACAAGCCTTCTTGCGATTATGTAACGCAGGGTATTAGCTTGCGATCCTAGAAGGAATTGAAGACAGCTGAACGAAGATGCCAGCTTTGTCAGATGTACGGTAGTCCGCATTCATAGCATCACGAGTATCTATGCAAGTGATTTATTATGGACGCTAGCATTCAAAGCCCAAATGAGGCTGTTGAATCCCAATATTTGTTCTTGATCCGGGCCTTCCTGTTCGAAATTTCTTCACATCATATGCCTCACTCTCGGATACAGCAATATGCCTGGTTTATTTTCAAGTTTCTTGAGGTCGTATCTAGTGCTACGACGTATGACTTGGAGCTCATATATCAACGGCCCGGATTGCTGAGACGTTTTTTCACAACAGATATCTAAATCCCTTCTCCCTACCACCAACCACTTCCTCATCACCAGTCATAACCGCCTCGGCCTTGTCCATCTTGCGATTCTCGTATCTCAGCCAGAAGCGAAGCACCATGGCTGTGACGGCACAAAGACCACAAAAGAGTGAGAGCGTGATACCTGCAGTAACGTAGCGGGGCTTGGCGGAGTTGGGATACAGGTAGCTGGTGAAGAGGTGGGTGCAATTGGCAAGTGAGTTTACCATGGCAAGTGCAGCTGCACGTTTGGACTGGTACATATCAGCTAATGTATACTAATTTATAGGTGATGGGGTCTTACCTTGGGTCTGGGGATTGTGCTTGAAACCCATGAAAGGGTGACGTTGAATGCCGAATACACTCCCATTGTCATCAAGAACATGCTTGCATAGCGTCCAGCAGTATGCTTCAAGGTGATACAAAGTATGTTGCCAAGCATGGATATCGAGAGCGGCAAGGCGATATGGAAAGCTCTTTCGTTGGTTTTTCCAGAATGAAGAGAGTTGCCGAGCGACGTGAAGAAAGCCAATGCGTACGGAGGTGCTGTGAGTAAGAGAGTGGTGATCTTGTTGTAGCCGAGTGTGCTGACGATTGAGGGGAAGAAATACGTCTAGTGTTGTGAGTGAATAGTCGTGAAACATTTAAGGTTGAGGGACTTACATATGCCATGCCGACGAGTAGAGAGAATTGAAGCAGGATCAACATGTAGACTTTTGGGTCTTTGAGAGCTTGAATAGCACCAGTCCAGATAGATTCTCCGTCTTCGCCGTCCTCTTGGCCAGCAGCCTCGTCGGCGATTCGCCAGATGGCATATTCGCGCTCTTCATCAGTGAGCCATTTCGCCTCTGTTTATACATTTGTCAGTGAGTTTCTTGTAAAATTGCAAGAAAGTGTCAAAATTGACTCAAGACATACTTTTGGGGTAGTTTGGAAGAACAAGCGCTGCGATGAGTGCAATCGCAATCGTTACACATCCTTCCAATATGAATAGCCACCTCCCTGAATAAGAGTCAGTAGTCTGTTGATGGACTGCTGTGGATTTATGGTCGCAGAATGTGAGCAATCCAGTCCAAACTTACATGCGCGAAGTCCCATCACACCTTCCATGCCCCCCAACACTCCAGCAGCGATTAGTCCGCCAAAGCAATTCGACAAAGTGTTACCCGCATATAGGATGGCAATCCGGAAAGGTAGTTCAGAGCGAACATACCAGGAAGTCAACATAAGGAGAGCGCCAGGGCTGTTTTAATTAGCTTCACCCTCCTTCTCTTCACGCCTGGAGACTTACAAGAATGGAGCTTCAGCAAAACCCAGAAAGAAGCGAATGGCAATGACTGCACCATAAGAATGTACCGCAGCCATGCAAGCCGACACACCTCCCCATACCACAGCAGCTACACCGAGATAGATTCCTGGTCGTGGAAAGCGAGACAAGATAACGTTGCTTGGAAACTGGAACAGCAAGTACCCCACATACATAATCATGAGTGCAGTGTTGTATTGGTGATCGGTCAGTCCAATGTCTTCTTCGAGGCCTCCAAGGCGCGCGTTGGTGAAGTTGTTACGGTCGAGGATGCTGAGGTGAAACTGTCAGGTATGTTTTGACGGAGAGCTTTGAACGGGTGGAGTGCAAGAGACTTACTTGAGAAGGAATAGGATGATCAACAAAGGCATCAACCGCATGTCAATCTTCCTGACCATTGCTTTCTTGAATGCAGCGAGTTCCTCTGGGGTCTTGCCCTGGAGAGAAAGGGGAAGAGTGGAGATGATGGGAACTTCTTTGCGATCATCGTGATCATGGATGTTCTCAATGGTTGCCATCTCGGCTTCTTTACCTGAGTATGCCATGATACTGAGGAAGACTCGTTTGCGTCAAGCTGAATGTTGAATATGATGGTGCTGGGCAAGTGAAGGGAGAAATATTTTCAATCTTATACCCGACTGTCTCGATGAAAAAGATAGATATCGAATACCACACTGGTGAACGAGGAATTATATATCAATCGATCAGCATGTCTCCAATTACACCCATCTCTCGAGATAGCACCATGTGTTTCCGAGATCGAAGCTGCACCTGCCCACAGCGCGAGCTTCGACTGCGGGGTGATAGCGAATGAAGTTTGTGATTCTCCAGGGAGTAATCAAAAATGTTGGGGACCCCAGACGGCGAGTCATGGGCTGGTGCGGGGAGGTGGCAGGGGAGGTGGTGGATCGCTGTCGGAAATGTGCTTGGTGGACTTGGTGACTCGGAAATACCAGATTAAGCTCGGAAACGGCACATGCTAATGAGATGCTGGTAAGCTACGACGAACGGTTGAAAAGGACGGCAATCGTGACAATCCCATCAATCTTGAAATCATATTGAAGATGGCGGGTTTTCGACTTTTCCTGTCACGGTTTGGACAGCACCAGTTTGGGAGGCGTTTCTTCTTCTCGCGGGAGGTACTCAAATTGCTCAGATACTGCATACGGCACATTTATTCACGTGAAGAGATAGTGTAGCTGTTGTATGCTAATCCAGATTGTCGTTTCGGTCAAATTACTGGGTCCATGATAGACTCGCAAAGTCACAAAGTGGTAATTAGAAAGCATTGATTTGTAAATGTCCATCTATTTTCTAAGCCGAGTACTTCCCCGCGCGAGTGACGCGATGTATAATGTTCATCTCATAGGACATGAACGCGTTACACAAGAAGAAATCATTGGATAATCCGGTCTCTCGTAATTTGAAAACATCATCGAAGGACAGTCCCTAGAATGCCCATAACCTCTTCCACAACCCTCTCCTCATCGCCACTAACATCCACAGGTATCACATCCGTCTCCTCAATTCCAGGCGCCTCCAAGACTTCCAGCTGACTCTGGACCATCTTATCGCCCATGAAGTGCCCTTTCCTTTCCTGTACCCGTCTCACCAAAACCCCCTTTGCTGCTTCCAGAGTGACGAAAACTGCCTTGAAGACCCGACTGTTCCGCAACTCAGCCCTGTAGCTTTGCTTTAGGGCCGAACAAGTCACAATGATGCACTCCTGCTCTTCGGCACGCATGCGAAGAATAGCAGTAGCCTTCAGCGTCTCGAGCCATTCCCATCGATCTTGATCGGAGAGTGGCGTTCCGGAAGACATTTTTGCGATGGAAGTTTGAGAATGAATTGAATCGCCCTCGATCCATGGAACGTTCAATTGTTGTGAGACGGCTTCGGCGACTGTGGATTTACCAGCGCCACAAGGACCAGCGATAAAGATGACAATCTTGTTGGGCGCCTCAGAAGCTGAGGCTGACCACGATGTGGCCCTGAACCTGTGGACGAATTTGTTGACAAGTTGTTGGTCCAGCTTCGGAGCGGCTGCCAGCGACGGAGACAGAAATCGCGCGTACGAGGTATCATACACGAGCGCTGCTCTTGATCTATCGTTGTCGTATTTGCTAGCAAAGAAATCCAGCAGCTTGATGGGAGGATTGGCGACTGGATCTGGGTTTGACTTTCGGAGTTTCTGAATCCATTCCTGCTGGCTCGGTTCGGAGAATTCAAGACCCGCCTTATGGAGAGCAGGGAGGAGATCGCGTGTCCAGTGAAAGGATTGGTGGTTCACCACGTTCATCACGCCGGCACCTGCGGACGACAACGAGATATCGGACACTGTAGAAGCGACCACATCCACAGGAAGCCAGAGAGGTGACTCGTCAAGTCTTGGAATCGAGCCGATAGTCAAACCAGCTTGGATCATCATAGGGATAGCTTCAGTAGCATTCCAGATCCCGTGGGTCGTGTCGGCGATTACCTGTCCGACTCGGAGAACTCGAGCTTTGATACCATACGCCCTTGCAGCGGACATACACATATGCTCGGTGACAAGCTTCGACTGAGCATAGCCCATATTCTGTGCGAAATCAAGCGATTCTGGCAGCGATTCTGGCACAAATCCGCCTTGGGTGGCGGCAACTGCACTGACTGAAGAGCAGAAATTGAAAGTGGCGGGCTCGCTCTGTCTGGCTTTTAAGCAGAGCGCGAGTAAGTTGTGTGCACCAGCAATGCAATCTGCTTCAAAACTGCTCAATGCGAGATTGAAGTTCACGGACCAGGCACAGTGAATGACACCTGTGACCTCAGAACATAATTTGCTGAAAAAATCCGCCGGTAAACCAAGGTCTTGCTGACTAAAATTGGCTGGTATGGCTATTAATTTGTTCCGGGCATCGAGAGGAAGTAAATGGTAAAGACCACGGTGGCGAAGCGAGGTAACCACCCGAAGACGTGCCTGTGAGGATGTTTGAGCCCGAACAAGGCAGTATACCCTTCTCACATCTGGGTTTTGAGCAAGTCGTGACGCAAGATGAGCACCAAGAGAGCCTGTAGCTCCGGTGAGAACCTATCACGCTCATCAGAAAGTTTCAACTGCAAGGGGAAGTGTGCAACTCACGATATATTGACCGTTCTTGGTACGTTCTACAGGGACGTGTTCGTCGAATGACGAGTATCTCCGGATCAGTTCTTCCATTTGTGATGTGGTCGAACAGGCATGGGATGCTCCTCCCGTCCGGAGTCGATGGAGTTCATGGGCCAAGAGATTGATGGATGGAAAATCGAATATGATATTCGACGCCAGCTTCTTCCCACAGGTATCAATATTCTTGCCAAGCACAGATCGAAGTTGAATCGCCTGCAGAGAGTCAACTCCGATAGAGAAGAAGTCGGTAGTGTCTTCGAGAAGGCCAACTGCTGTCGGAGGCAGCAACTTCCTCATCTCGTCGCGCAGATAGTCTCGCAATTCATCCTCAGTCAAGCGAAGCTCCCCGGTGGATACTTCTGCGTCACTGTAGATACTCTCTATCTGGGTCGCAAAAGTCCGATAGAACGCTGGCCGGATCACAGTTCCTTTGTCTGTTCGAGGATACTCCGTGTCATGGGGCAGTATCCTGACCATGTCCAGAGTCAATCGGGCGTAAGCTGGCATCAGATCGTTCGCTTTCGATACCACTGGAACGAGGAGCCCCTCAATCTCACTACCGGATTTACCATCTGTCATGGGAGAGGGTATGATTATCAACCCAGTCCGAGCTTTCCCACTGCCAAACACTACCGCCTCGGAGATGTATTTGCTATCCCGAAGTGACTGCTCGAAAGCAATCGGGGTGACCTTTTCACCATTCATCAGCACGATTGTATCGTCTGCTCTCGCGAGATATTTCCATGCATCTGGGATAGTGGGGTGTGGGGTGAAGAGGTCCTTGGTGGCATACGAGCCATCATCTCGATTTGAAGCAACTTTGGAGGGCAAGCCATTGAGAGCCACGAGTTCGTACACATCTGCGCCCTTTGGCTCGAATTTGACAAAATTCTTGAAAGCTGGCGGAAGTCGGACATAGTCCCAAGCTTTGTCCCCACGCTCTCGAGCAGAAGTCATAAGCTGGCCAGTCTCGGTACTTTAAAAGGTGTTAGAAAAATGAATTGCATGACTTTTTCATGGGACACTCACGTTCCGTAATGACTGACGAGGTTAACACCATGCTGTACCAGCCGGTCGCCCAACGAGTCCGGGCAAGCAGATCCCCCAA
Source organism: Cadophora luteo-olivacea (assembly GCA_026120085.1). Taxonomy (NCBI): domain Eukaryota; kingdom Fungi; phylum Ascomycota; class Leotiomycetes; order Helotiales; family Ploettnerulaceae; genus Cadophora; species Cadophora luteo-olivacea. Next base: position 621,117 of record JALRMC010000015.1, read on the forward strand.
ACATAACCACATCTAGCTTCGCTAATTCGGCGATCCCCTCTTCACTTTCTCCGAGAAGCTTGAGAGCATACGGTACGCCATAAAACACCTGGAAATTATATCGGCGAAGGATTTTGAGTAGGTGGTGCTGAGTGAGTGGCAAGTCGGCATTGTACATGTAGATTTGCTTTCTGGAATGAATGGCTCTGAAGACGCTGCTGATACCGTGGGCATGATAGAGGGGAAGCGTGATGAATCCCTTAAGATTCAGGTTCGACGAATAGTTCTTCAGAGCTGCCCGATGAGTCTGAAAGATGGGTTTCGGTAATCCAGTAGAGCCGCTGGAGTGAATGATCCATGAAATCTTGCCTGTCTCGATTTCGAGGTCAAAATTCTGGTCAAACCGCGTGTTCTCAGTAGCGTCGCTATTTGAAAACTCGAAGGTCTTTCTATCCAAGATTTCGTGAATTCGGAGTGCGGGCTGACCTTGCTGTACTTGCTCTGCAGCTTGTCGAAATGATTTGTGAATGAGAATGTGCTTGGCTGAAGTGGTTTCAAGGAGGGATGAGTAAGCCGCGATTGAAAGCCTCGTTGAAAGGAACAAGACAGTGTGTCCCAATTTGGTCAATGCTAGAATGCTGATGAAGTACTCTAGATTGGAGGGTCCCAAAAGACCGACAACGACCTCGGGTTCAGAAGAGCAACTCCTTTGTGGAATTAACGATGCGTATGATTGAGCAGCACGACACGCAAAAGCGTCTATCTGGCGAAATGTGTAGTCAACATATTCGGTCCCCGTTTCTGGATATGACAGGATGTATTCCTCTGCTGCGTTCTCCGATCGATTTCGTATCAACTCATCAATGGTCCGCGGATTAGTCTGGGCAGGAAGAATCTCTTGAGTCGTAACAGTCGTCCCAGAATTACTGACGTTTTTCTTGTTGGTCGGTACGGCAAGAGGTAGGAGTGGAGATGTAGCTGATGGTGCCATTGCGTATCGATCGTGCAGGCTGTTGAATACGGAAGAAAGATGCGGCTCAACTAAATTCGCTCAGCGTTCGAGCTCCTTGTGGATATATACCTCGAAACTAAGCCATCTCCAAAGCAGGAACCGGCTGAAGCATAGACCTAGCCAGACAACTCCATACCTTACGAGCTCTTCGAGGTCGGAAGACAGGGTTAATTGTTCTGCTAACCGGGGGGTGGGGAGAACGCGGGGCATGGCGCATTTCCGGAACTCTCTTGTCTCGGAAACCTGAACACCACTCGGAGATGTATTGTCCCCAAGACAGGTGGGAATATGGATGGGCTATAATCCATATCCTTGATCCAGCATTCCGTAAGCATCTGGCCAAGTAAGCGCCTTGACGAGAAAGTTAGCACTTCCAAGACAAATAGTACCCAAAGCTGGGCTGATTTCTTCACTTACACAAGAGTCAAATTCAGACCACCCCATCATAGAATCATGAACCCCGGGAAAATGATCATTTGCCAATGCAGCATCGTAAGGTTGATCACCACTTATTGCTGCTTGATTGACATCATAATATTGGGACTGCAGGAGGTTAAGTCCCAGATGTTGCGAAGCGTCGTGGGCAAAGTCCTCTGCAGTTGATGAAACATGCCTTGAATCTAATGATAGATTGCCTGAGGGCACCATCCTCTCAGCTGATCCTTGAGACAGTGTATGATCTATAGACTCCGGGGGCTGACCATCTCCTGCACGCAGTTGAGAGGAAGACTGGAACATGGCAGTTTCCGTATGTTGAGGCCAAAGATGCTGCAAAACCTCCTTCTTTAGTTCGTCAAGGATGATGTTGTACTTCCTGAATGGCGAACTCTTTGTTGTTGTCTCTTCGATACTCCGTTGACATTTCTTCGCCGCTTCAAAAGTATCGATATCAGGAGGGGTAGCAGAACCTTGTTGCCCATGGAATAAGCAATTTTGTATTGTGTATACATAAAGTGCGGAAATGGCACAGAAAGAAATGTAATGAGTGAACCAGAAGGAATGGCGCATTCTCTTCTCCTCAATCAAGTCTGTGACTGTGTCCACGACAATCATGGCTGCGGTGATGCACTCCTTGAGACTATCGCTTGGCGCTTCTGAAGGCAGTCCTGTACGTTTGGTTAAGTCCGCAAAGTTACTCAATAGTGCAGGGCGATTGGCGAGAATAAGTGCGTGGGCATAGGCAAGACTCAAAACAGTACTCTGACGCTGAAAAATGGAGATGAGCATCGATGGATCGACTTTCGATGGATTGAGAAATGCTGGTAATGAGTCTTTCCACGCCTTCAGCTCGGCTGTCCATCGCTCGGCTGACTGTTGCCATGCACCATCATCGGTGCGATTGGTCGGGTAGAGATCGCTGGAGATTCCACCAATGATTTTTGCAAGCCTGTAAAGATAGTCAATGATTGGTACTATGTGTTCTGTGCGACTTCCCGGCTATATAAGCTCAGGTCAAGACGGACCTTGCATGAAAGATTGGACCATCATCGACTGATTGAATGCTTTTGGACCTAAGCCCAGTTTTGTGACTGGAGTCAGAATTGATGTCAGATCGTTCTGGCAGAGGCTGGTCAATATCTTCATCTCTGAAAATTCTTGGACGTCCCAGTATCACGCTCAAGTACCGATCAAGGGTATAAGCCGACCAGAAGATTCGCTTCCTAGATTCAACAAGGACACTGGATTGTTTCGAATTGACTGACTGATACACCTGGCGCCTGTGAAGTCCGAGAGCGATGATCAACTGCGCCGTAGTCCCGAAAACATACCAAGCGTGATTGACTCGGGAGGATGCTAGAAGGTATATACATTGTGATAGTCTTGCTTGCACAGCTTCAAGCGTGACTTTTCCAGTCTCGTTAGCGAGAAGTCGTTCGGCAGCTGAGTAGAATGTACCGCTGCGGGCATATGAGCTACGACTACGAGATGTTTGGGGGTCAATGAAGTACCTGTTTTGACAATCTCGTTCCAGATCTTCGCCATCGTAGAGCTTTGCAGTGGCCAATATCAATATTACCAACGCTCTCTTGGCATTCGAGACTGCAGCTACCCCGCTGTCAACGACGTCGCCTTTACCTTGTATGATCTCGAGCCAGGACTCAACAGTCTCTCGATGCAAAAATCTGTAAGTGGGCATAGCAAAATCAAAATACTGCTGTAGCAAGTATTTCGCCTCATCTCTACTTGGGAACGTAAAGTCTGCTTGCTGCTCTGGAATCCATCCATCGCCGTAAGAGAAGATTGAAGTTTGTGAAGATTGTTCGGCATTATTCGAGCGGGACTCGATGAAGTCTTGCTGGAACCTTTTCTGCGACCGGGCTAAGAAGGCAATACCGGAAGTCGGTCCAATGTAATCATTCTCCAATCGATTCTCGTCAACTCCTTGCCAGCTCTGTGTAAGACCGGGCGGCAAGGCCGCACCGTCTCCAGGCCCGATCTCGGCAATGTTTTGAACTTGATCCCGTACATGACTGTCCGGAGTCGAGATGGCCGTGGTTGTGGTCAGCTCTGGGATGTTGGTAGAAGAGCCAGGCTGGGGAGGTGCAGGCTTCCCTCTCCGATGTTCAGCGTTGTAGTGGCATCGAAGCTTGTTGGAAGTACAGCGGGGGCATGGTTGCGTGCCAGCACATCGCAACTTTTTCCTGTGACAATGTTACCCTTGCTTACTTCAGGTATACAGTCAATTCCACCGAGTAAATAAACGAGATTTTGGGTGTAAACAAACGCGGACATACTCTTTGCACGCATCACAAGCTCTGCTGACTTTCTTGCGCTCGGAATTTCTTGGCTTGGACACTCGTGTTCTCTTCGCGATTCTTGCATCTTGTCCTTCCCCTTGTCTGTTTTCGCGAATCTGTTCCGTTTCCGAACTAGGCGAGGAAGCTGCAGATATTTCCATCATGCTTTTGGGAACGAGGGATTATCGGAGGGTGTGGAGACCCCAGTTTGATAGGCCCGGAAACGGAATATGAAATCCTGGGGAAGCGAGGCCACTATCAGATCGATTGTCCTAAAGCATACAGTTGGCAATCAGGGCAAGTGTTATGAGAATGGAAACGGAAATAGGACGATGAGACTGTATGTTTCCTTGATGTTGGTGGCGCTGCAGCAGAGGAGGAAATTGGAAGTGCGGGGTCGTCGGAAATGAGATTTGGGACGGAAGCCCTCTCGGAAACGACTTCATGCCCAGCTTTTTTGAGGTATCACAGCACTCTTCGCCCACTTTCGATCAACATAAAATTTGCGGAGCCCATAGTGTAAGGTGGATCAACAGTAAGTGTTTTCGGACAGAGACCAGAAAGAAAAGTATTGTACTAGTTAGATATATGAAGTGGCTTCCTCCTACCGGACCGTGTGATTTTTGGCTGGAGACACAATTCATATCACGAAATCATTGAAAATTTTCACAAAGATGGCACTCAATCAAAGTTTCACGCTCAACACGTCGGCAAAAATACCAGCTGTTGGTTTTGGAACATGGCAAGCTGCACCAAAAGAGGTGGAAAAAGCTGTTGAGGTTGCGCTTCGGACAGGGTACCGGCACATCGACTGCGCTGCCATATACAGAAACGAGCAAGAAGTCGGCAATGGTATCAAGAACAGCGGTATCAAACGCGAGGACATATTTATCACAGGGAAATTGTGGAATACGAAGCATAGACCTGAGGATGTGGAAAGTGCCTTGGATAAGACACTTTCAGATCTCGGAGTCGACTATGTAGACTTGTACTTGATGCATTGGCCCTGGTAAGTTTACTTGGTATTATTTCTTATAAAGGCTTTTTCTAATTTCCTGGCAGTGCATTCAAGCCTGGAGACAAGTTCTTCCCATTAGATGCGAACGGCGTGTTCCAGCTTGACGACGTCGACGCATCAGTGACATGGAAAGCGATGGAAGGTCTCCTGAAAACGGGCAAGACTCGTGCAATTGGCGTCTCGAACTTCAATATCCGTCGCTTGGAGTCTCTCCTAGCGACAGCAACTGTTGTTCCAGCAGTCAACCAAATCGAAATCCATCCGTATCTGCAGCAGCCAGAGCTCTTTTCTTTTTGCAAACAGCACGGAATCATCCTCACAGCGTACTCGCCTCTGGGGAACAATCAGACAGGCGAGCCACGGACTGTTGATGATGCGAAGGTGCACGAAGTAGCGAAGAAGCTGGGGAAGGATCCCGGTCAGGTACTGGTGAGCTGGGGTGTGCAGAGAGGTCATGTTGTTCTACCGAAGAGTGTAACGCCTTCGAGAATTGAGAGCAACTTCCAGGACTTTGTCATTCCAGAGGAGCAGATGCAGGAATTGTTTGCTTTGGAAAGACACAAGAGATTCAACTTCCCCGCGAGGTGGGGATTCGATATTTTCGATGAGGCGGGTGAGGAGTCCGTGAAGAAAGCGGCTCTGGATGCAGCAGAGGAGAATAAGACCAAGTTCACGGTGTGAGCTAAGATAAGTGGTACTAGTGGTATTGAAGAGCTTGAGTTTCACCCCTTTGGCTCTTTGGGGTTCTGTCAATGTAGAGATAGAATCATGGCTATTGTGGGGAACCGCCAGGCCCTGTCTAGAAAATCTCTTCGCTCAGAAACGTTGCTCTCACTCAATCACTCTTGAGTCTCAGCCATCGATATCCATCTTAGTAAGTTCTAAACGTCGAAGCAGAATTATCCTTCCGAATAAATAACCCTTTGAACAGAGACATCTCTTTATCTTGTCCCAGGCCTCATATCCTTTCTCCCAAAGAGCGATTATTCGGTCCGCAGCCGTCGCGATTGCACGGCCATTCGACCCCTATCACCAGGTGGCAGGGCCAAAAGTGCCACCTTCTGGGACCATTTTGCGCATAGCGGTATAAGATGCATCCTGTTCCGCGAAATCAGTTTTGCTTGTTTCCCATTTGCACTCACATGTCCCTCCCCAGTCTTCTAGATGCCTAATGCTTCTCTTTCGGCACCCTCCCAGTATCCTGTCCCCCAAAAGAAAGGCAACGACTTACAGCAGTATTATAAACATCCACATTACCCCACCACTGTGGAATATCGACACCTGGCAACGTGACAGCGAAGAAGATGATGATGGTCGCTATCACGAGACCGGAGTCCAAAGCGGCAGCCGTGATGTAGTTATATGTATGCCACCAACCTGGGAAGCGAGATCGGATGCTGTAGTTGAAGAGCAGTCCGAAGAAAACCCAGGTTGAGAAGGAGAGGGGTGTTGCCCTAGTTGGGAAAGAAATGTCAATATACTGTTTTGTTCACGGGATCCTCTGACGACGTGTAACATTGGAAGGGAGATGAACGTACGGAGGAAGCCAAGCCATGGCACCCAACATGACAGGTGCATTAAGCATTCTCAGTGGTGTGCGTGGGAAGCATCGAACGATAACGTAGAAAAGGACTGGCAAGAAAGCGCCGAGTAACCAGTACCATTGGATGGCATGATAAATACTTCCGGGACCGAACATACGTTGTGGGCCGATGACACCTATTCATTATTTAGCATCACCGGGTTGGTTCTCGCAAGTGTGACAAATATGAAAATATTTTGGAAAGGGAATTAACTTACCCCAGACAATGCTAGACGAGAAGAAAGTCTTCCCGTTTGGACATGTGAAATGAGCTGCTTGCGTCCTGAGACCAATTAGTGAGGAGCTCTAATGCTTGCAAAAGAGAAGCGGGGGGGTTGAGTGGTATCTCACGGGGAGCAAACGCCATCAATAGCCCCCAGTGTCCAATTCATGACAGCAATTTGTACAAAACAAGCCCATATCGAAGCGACGATCTGGCAGGAGAAAACTGTCTTGGGAGGAATTTTCATGTAATGGGCAAGCTGGGTGGGCCAGTCAGACTCAAAATAATGTAATGTGATTGGGGAAATTGCTGACTTTGAGATCGCCACTATAGGTCTGGCTATCTGATCATCAGCTGTATTCAGACGAACTAGGAGGGGAACTCATACGCTTGGCCGAGAGTGATAGTGCTGTAAACTTTGAAAAGCATAACGCCGATCTTGGCACTGTCAGTAACAACGTTTACAAATGGTTTGCAGCACCTACAGGCTTTCCTGGAATCATGAAGCCGGCTAGGAATGGTGACAGGACGTTGAGTGACAGCATGATGTTCGTCGTGGCAAGAATCATGCATGTCGGAATCTACAGGCGAATTAGCGGTGCTCTCCGAAATCCATGCATTCACCCCAGTTATCACTTACGATAAATGCCAAGGCGACGATATTTGATACGAAGAAACCCCACCCTAAATTGTGGCGTCAACTCTGTTCGGAAAAGGAGTCGAGAAGGAAGGGCTGGCTCAGACAATCGACTCACAAGGCAACTGCGAATCAAAGCCCAACACTGTCGCCAATCCCAAAGCCATCGCAACCACAAACAGGATCCCATACCACCAGTCCGGCGCTTCATTATACTTCTTCATAAGCCTCATATGGACATCTGGCTCCTGATTTCTCGCGGCTCTGAATCGATACCAGATCTCCTTCCCGTGAAACATAGCCGTATGCACAATTGCCGCCATCAACGCCGCAAAACTCAAACCATAGTTCAGAGCGAATGTCGGAGCGAGGAACATGGGACTGTATGCTTTATAGGCTGTAAGGTTGAACTTGTAGTCGTGGGTTAGGATGCGTGATACGTTGTAGGCAGATTGTGTGTTGTCGTAGGTGGAAGATGTGGACATTGGGAGATAATCGGAGTAGAATGCTCCCGTATAGGATATGCCGATTGCGGAAATGATGACGAAAATTATGAGGCCGACTAGGGTATTGAAGAGAGCATGGACGGGCGCAAGGAGGGGATCTAGTAGATATGCTGATACGTAACTGTGATACAGAAATTCATGAGCCATTGTTTTGGTTGCACCTTAATGGAGTGAGGCGTACTTACGTCCAGTCGAATGTGATTGGGATCAGTGAAAGACCTGTGAAGCCACCGAATAATTGATTGAGTACTACGTTATTTGGCTTTATCCCTTCGTCATGAATCAGTAAGCTGAGAGTTCCTGGGTATATACCAGCGAGGACTTACAAGTGATGAACGCAAAGACCGACAAGCCCTGCCACAAGACACCAGGCACCCAATACCATACAAACGCGCCAATGGTAACGTACAAGAAGAACCGATATCTCGAGATCCTCCAGCCATTGGTTTGTGACTCATCAGGTTTGCTTTTATCGTGAAGAGCGTAAAATAGAGAGGTGTTTGAAAATTGTCCGGGCCAAAGCATTGCGGAGGGCCTGGAGAGGGGTTGTAAGCGAAGAACACATTAACAAGGGAGAACCTCGAGAAGGAGAATTTTACCATATCAAGAAGCGGCGGAATAGACCAGCAAGAGAGATTCCAATCAATTGACTGCTGAGCGTGAACAGGAGCTGGAATCCCCAACCCATATCAATGTTGTACAGTGCTTGCAGAGATTAGTGGGTTGTCTTTGCTACGGCGAGTATTACTTACGCTTAGCGGCGAGAGCGAGTAGAGCATCTGTTGCGTATGCATAGCCAATTGATACACTACGCAGAAAAGACTGGTTAGTTCTATTCATGCTTCCGAGTCTCAAAAAGTATCACGTACTTGGACATAAGCTGCACAAATGGTCAGTCGATTCGCCGCGTAAACACCAAGGGCAGACTTTTCTTACAGTAATCACGACATGCTCCTTGATCGTGAAAGGCCCGGTGTTAAACGTCCACTGTAAACCGAAAGTATGAAACACTTTCATGGGAATAACACGAGCCCAAAGGCAGCCGATTGGATAAACGAGTCTGTCCATAATGTTAGCCAATGCCTCAAAATTTCATTCCAGTGGACTTACAATTGCACCACAATCGATGGAAAGTTGATAGCCGGATTCCTACATCATATCAGCTCGTTTGTTATCCATCATTATATAAGGAGTACAGACCTCATGCTCAAGAACATATTCAGCCCACTTCCCAACGTCACAAAGATCATCCCCAAGATCCACGCCCTCACCGTATTCGCAACCTCTCCACCATCTGTCGTCCTCACCGCAGCTCTGACTTCTTCATACGGGGAGTCTTCCGCAAAAGTGACTTCGACTTCATGGATCTTCTCTGCATCATGTGTTTTAGTTGCAGAATTGAGGGCGTCGAGTGTCGATTGAGGGAGGTTGGGATCCCATTGATGAGAGGCTTGGAAAGCAGGGAGGTCGTCTGCTGGGGCTATGGCATCCGAGGATGATTTCATGGAAGAAGTTTTCTTTTCACTGGTATCTTTGGTGAGTTTTTTCTCATCTTGAGCGCTGGTTTGAGAGCTGCTGGAGAGCACTTCAATTGGGTCGTTGGCAAGCTCGTTTGGGGACGATGCCCACGGTGCTCGGAATCTTCGCATCTTGTTGGTTGGACCTCGAAAATGAGCAATGGATGAGAGATGAGAGCAGCAGCACGAGCGAGGGGGAAATTGAAGATGATGAACTGCTTTACGATAACCTCGCCATCTGTGGCAGCTCCGAGCTTCCATGCCTCGCTATCAGGAAAGTGGGATCCCAAGGACAAGGAAGGTAACGTGGTACTGCATACCTGCATGTAGGTACGTAGATATCGATATCCAGATATACCGAACTTCGCGAGCCCGACCAACAGTTTCTTTGCCAACCTTACCTGCCTCCTCGATCCTCGCAACGTAGCTGTCGGACCCAAACAGTCGACAGCTGCTCTCTCTCCATTGCTTCAAATCGACATTACCTTCGAAAATCATATCTGCTCTGCATCATGCAATTGATACAACAGGCTCGTGGAGTATGTTCAAGCTGCCGAGTCAAATTCCCTGATAAGCATTCGTGGCTTCGAAGCTTGACGGAGAAGACAGCGGGGCGATAGGTAAAGGGGGGAAAATCCAAATTAGCGAACAAATCAGAGTCCTAATCACAATTCAGGGGATCACATCCCCGTCGCCCACGGCCAATGTCACCCCGCAAAACACTACGACCTGCCGCATGAGGCTTCGGGCGGCATTCGATTGACGACGTATCTACGTTATCCGTATCCTGAGTCGCGAGATCCCACTCTTGTCAGCACGATTGACTTGTATGTGTAGATCTCAATGTGAGACTTCATTCGAGCTGCGGTGAAGGCATTGATTGCTTTAAGGTTACAGTAAGCGGGGTAGAATGTTTTCGTTTGTTTGCGTCGGATCTGTGCTTGAATCGTGACCTTCATTCAAGCTTCCCATATATCACTTGTTGACTGGAAGTTGGAAATCCTGGTCTGATTACACGATTGTCTTCGAATCCTAAATCGCATCTATCCATCAACTCAACATGCGGCAAAAGCAGAAACTCGAGACAATCCGAAAGGACCTCGAGAGTGCTCATCTCAATCCCGGATGTTCCATCACTGGGTCTTCCCCACCAGGACAAAATGAACCACACGAAGACAGAGAGGATGAGGAGGATATGCCCCAGCGCATAACACGCGTCCGCGCTGACCTCGCCGACCTAACTCAATTCCACAATATCTCAATCTCACCGCTCCGTTACGAACGCCTGCACGAATACTACACCACCGAACTCTCCTTACTTTCAAAATCAAATTTCAAGAACTTCGATCAGCAAAGTAAAGTCGATTATCTTCTTCTGAAGAATTACCTGCAGAAAGGGCTGAGGCAATTGGACTTTGAGAAGGAAAGAGATGAGGGGATGAAGCCGCTGTTGGGGATGTGGGTAGGTGTGCTGGTCGGGCTGTGCGAAGATAGGCAGGCTGTGAAGAGGGTTAAGGGGGAGAGGGTTGCGAAGATTGTTTTTGGTGCTGGGAAGGAACTTAAGAGGATGAGAGGGGAGGTACTTGGTGGAAAGTTCAAAGGTGCGAGTGCGAGTGCGAGTGAGAAGGGTGGTGAGATTTCGAAGTCAAGTGCGTATCGTGCTGCGAATACGATCCAGAAGTTACGGAGTCACCTGAAAGAATGGTTTGGGTTCTACAAAGGATATGATCCTCTGTTCACGTGGTGGGTGGAAGAGCCGTATGGGAGACTTGATCAGGCACTGGATGAGTATGCGAAGGTTGTTAGGGAGGTGATTGTTGGTATCAAGCCTGGTGATACCGATGCCATTGTTGGAGAACCGATTGGACGCGCTGGACTCCTGGCTGATCTCCAGGCTGAGATGATTCCATACAATCCCGAAGAAGTGATCAGTATTGGCGAGAAAGAGTACATATGGTGTCTGAAAGAGATGAAGAAAGCCTCCGCAGAACTCGGCTACGACGACTGGAAAGACGCTCTTGAATATGTTAAAACACTGTATGTACCACCAGGGGAGCAAACACAACTGGTTCGTTGCCTCGCTGAAGAAGCGATCGACTATGTCAAGAAGAACGATCTTGTTACAGTACCAAGGGTAGCGGAGGAGAGCTGGCGGATGTTCATGATGAGTCCGCAGGATCAGAAAGTCAATCCTTTCTTCTTGGGCGGCGACGATATAATTGTTTCGTACCCTGATGAATCTATGGGCCACGAAGAGAAGATGATGAGTATGCGGGGAAATAATATCCATTTTTCGCGCTCGACGGTCTTCCATGAAATGATTCCCGGGCATCATTTACAGTTCCATATGATTGCGAGGTATAAAGCGTATCGTCAAATTTTCGATACTGCATTCTGGATGGAGGGGTGGGCGTTGTATTGGGAGATGATATTGTGGGACAAGAAGTTTCCGAAGACGGCGGAGAATAGGATTGGTATGTTGTTTTGGCGCATGCATCGTTGCGCGAGGATTGTTTTCTCGGTTAAGTTTCATTTGGGGTTGATGACGCCGCAGGAGTGTATTGATATGTTAGTGGACATGGTGGGCCATGAGAGAGAGAATGCGGAAGGTGAGGTCAGGAGAAGCTTCAATGGTGATTATACACCGTTGTACCAGGCGGGGTATATGTTGGGTGCGCTGCAGCTGTATTCTTTGAGGGATGAGGTCGTTGGCGGGGGAGCACTGACGGAGAAACAGTTTCATGATAGGGTGATGAAGGAGAATGAGATGCCGATTGAGATGTTGAGAGCATTGATTAAAAGGCAGGATTTGGATGAAGAGTATGAAACTTCTTGGAAGTTTTACAGGGAGCATTAAATGCGACTGCGACGAGGGGCAGGAGAACAGTGCTATCATGTCGAAAAACTTCACAGTTACATCTAAACTAGAAAGTGCTCAAACGAATTTTAAAAAGTCATTTCATCGAAACCCCTTTCCAATTCCCATTGGTGAAATAATTGAGTATCAACACACCAAAGAATTGCTGGCGGCTGCTTAGCGAGACCGAAACGATAGGGTAAAGAAAGCCTTCGCGCCATGACAACTGGCTGGTACAGACGAAGGCCAGACAAGGGATGCGAAAGTGAATCTCGCATCACGCAGACTCATCATGATGATTTTTATTGATACCTACCGGACGATGGGAAAGACCTGTAGTATTTGGAATCTAGATCTGGTCCTCAAAAGAAGCGTTCCCCTTTGCTACGATTGGCTCCTCTGCAAGGAAATCTTGTCGAAAACGGGCGTATCAAAGATTGATATATCATTGTTACAGGACACTATGAACATGCTGATGCGCAAAGTCCTTCTCCTGCTCAGAAGAATTGTCCTAAAGATATCCACTCAACTCGTGCCGATATGATTCCGTCCTGGGCCAGATTTCCAACATCAAGTGTAGCGAGAGTGCTATCCCACTAATATTCCCGGTTGCATTCGCCGAAGCTTCTCGTCATATGCAGCTACACAAGCATACTTCTTATGAACTAAAATGGCATGCAGCCGATAGGATGAGTTGCATCGAAGAAAGTCTATGTTATGCAGCCAGCGAGAACGTCGCTGAACCCCTCACTTCAGAAGGTCGCTACTAAGAAAGATAGCGGAATATCAACAGCACGAAAAATTAAGAGATAGAAACTCCTGCGCTATCAACTTGATCTCAGCTAGTAAAGAAGAACAAAAGGTATCATCGGCTCGGCTCTGCGACCTCGCCGTTGAAGTATTCGCGCCGTCTCGAACCTAAAGTCGGCTCGGTCAGTCAAACTAAAGTGATAGATATCGTGATCGACACTTTCACAGTAGCTTTTGGTGGAGCGGATTCGGTTGAGTTGCTTTTCAGTTGCCGAGGCTTCTTCAAAATAAATGATTGGGCTTCAGAGGTTTGTGAAGTGAGGCTGGAAAGGTCCAAGAGCGGTGGTTGGGTGGTACGCTGATCGCCTGGGATGTTGATAAGATTGCCGTAGCTTCTTCGACATCAATTCTGAGATTTGACGAAGAGAAAATATGTCAAGAGTCCATGAGGGAGTAAAAAGAGAATACTGAAGACAGAACTTTTAGTGCTTTCTAAGCTCCATTATTGCTGCCCATTTCCAGCACCTTATGCCCAAGACACCACTAGATAAACGTCCCGTACGCCTCCTTCAGAACTAATGCAGGCGAGCCCACACAATTCAGTATTCCCCGTGACGCTGTTCAAGTACCGTTCCAAACGGCGGGATGTCTCAAACAGGCAGTCGAAAGGCCGCTCACGAGAATAATCGATAACGGAATAAAGAGGATGAGAGAAGCGCTGGGCATCAATCCGTCTTTTCCTGCTCGGCGATGTTGAGGGGCATAGGATAGGGCTGCATCGGCCAATGATGTCGTGCGTCGACTCGTCAACTAACAGAATGCTACTCGAAGTCCAACAAATACGAAAATCTAGATGCCACTACGGCGAAAAGAAAAAGCAAGGAGAGAGAGTAGGGCATGCCTGGTGGTGATAGGGAGGAACAGACGTATCAGCTATCGAATTGGATAGAATATTACTTCGCCCTACTTTGTACGAGGGACGAACGCACAAAAGAAAGACATCCCTTCTTTTTCAGTCTGTGTGTACAGATATCCTATTGGCTCCCCCTTCAATTCTTCTCCTTCCTTTCCCTCTCTTCTTCTTTTTCTTTCAACGAAGCTATTGTTCTGAAGGCATTAACATCGTCATCAGAAGCAAGAAGAAAAAGAGTACATTCCGAAACGAAACCCAGTCAAGAACCCCCACCAGATCCCCAACCTCCCTCAGTTTTCCTCTCCCTACCCTCCACCCATTTCATATATCGAGCAGTCTTGCCCATACGAAAGGAACATCACCAATTCAAGGCAATACCAAGCAAGTCCTTGATCCACAGAATTCCGAGCCCTACGGGTCGAACTTGCCTCCTTTCGCTCAACTGAAGGCTCCTTCCGAACCCACGGACCTCGAGCAATCCAGCCCAGCCCCTTGGCTTTTACTGTATTGAGGATCATCCCTGAACTGCATGCGAACCGACCGACCACCATATATTTGCCCTGCTATCGCAATTCAATTGAACGACATACGAAACTCTCCTCTCGCCCAGGACACCGTCAACAAACATCAGCAACCGAACACTTGATTCGATCGCCACAAAGTTGTTTTGTTACGGGATAATTGGAAAGTCTACACGGCAACACGATACTGAGTTGTGGTACTGAGGGCACGCGACTGAAGCCCACGACGAGACGAGACAGGTACAGGGATTGAGAGGCACTGCACTGCACCGCAACACAGACAAAAGGGGCGAGGAGTGATTGTAAGATAGGAGAACCGGAGGCCTTGGAAGGAGAATTACGATTGACGAAAGAATATACGAGGAACGAAAAGGCGCAGAAGGCGAAGGAGTCAATACTGCCAGGCAGGCGAGACGACGCAAGACCGACAAGGAACAAAGCCCATCACATTCTCATCACAATCCTCCCACGGCGTATTGACGCCTCCAACAATCCTTCAATTTCAAGCGCAACCAGAGCCAGGAATTTACATCATCATTCTGCGGCGTTGAAGGGAGAGGAATTACAACATCTCGCGCTACCACCAACCCCTCCACGACCTCACAGCACGAAATAGCACAACAACACCACAACGCAAGATGTCTACCTCCTCAGCAGACTATCCGCACCGGATAACAATCACCATCTGTGGTGACGGCGGCTGCGGTAAATCCTCCATAACCCTCCGCCTCGTCCGCTCCCAATGGACGCACGAATACGACCCCACAATCGAAGACTCCTACACCCTCACGCGCAAAGTCGACGGCCAGACCTACCACCTTTCTTTAACAGACACGGCCGGCCAGGAAGAATACCGTGGGATGTGGGCATCCTCGAACCTACGCTCTGACGCCTTCCTCCTGGTCTACGACATCACGAACATGAATTCTCTGGGCGTGTTGCAGGAGTTCAACGATCTGATTGACATTGAGGCTGAGACGAGGATGGATGCTTGGGAACGGGATCGATACCAGTCTTCGTCTAGGAAGAAGAAAGGCGCGCTGGATATGGGTGGTGGACCTGTGAAGCCGATCAAGATCGTCGCGGGCAATAAATGCGATTTACAGGAATCCAGACAGGTTCCTGCGCAAGTTGGTCTGGAGTGGGCACGCAAACACGGCTGTGGGTTCATGGAGACTAGTGCGAGGAATACAGTGAACATCGAGGAAACTTTCGCACTTATTATTAGGAGGGTGGTTGAGGCGAGGAGGTTGGCGCAGGGTGGTGGGGGATTGACGGTTAATGTTGGACCTGGAGCGAGGAGGGAGGAGAGCTTGGGGAGTAATGCTGCGCTGGGGACAAGGAGGGCGGTTACGGCGCCGTTGAGTCCTTTGCCCGGTGGGCCTGAGAAGGTGTTGAGTCTCGAGGGCAATGAGAAGAGTGGTGCTGCGCGGTGGAAAGCCTTCTGGAGGAAGCTGGCTTGTTGGAAGAGGTGATGCTTTACACATTGGCTTTTGCTAAGATATTCCTGGGATTTTTGCGAGAAGAAACAGCGACGCGGTGCTGTACGATACGACAGACCAAGGAGGGAGAGGAGGATAGATGTATACCCTACACGTTGGACGGAAAATGATCGGATGGCATACCGATCATGGGAACAGACATTTTCACATGCATGAATTATGGCATTGGCTTTGCCGGCTGGCAGCTGGTACATGTGGGAGTATGGGACTGGGACATTGGCCGGGTTGGAATGGGAAGCATGATATGATGTGATACGATATGATATCCAGATTATGACAAGATTATGGGTCGCTACGAAGACAGGAGCTCTGGGAGGAATGATGTGTATCGCTAATAAGTATGTATCCTGGATTCTCGGGATCCTTGGGAGGGATTAGGGAACGAAGATCTGTTATCACACAGATGAGAGATGGACATGGGATGCGAAGATAAGACTTAGCGAGAGCTCGGTGCTCGACTGTGAATAAACTGGAATGAATGATACCACGTTTCTCCTACTTTGAAAACCATGACTGCCCATGGATAAGTTGACTCGGTGACAACCATAGCTGTTCCGCCAACTTCTCTCTCCTAATAAGGGGAAACACTCGGCGCCCAGCCTTGCCGTGACGGCACTAGTTGTCCTTCTTAGCTTCTCAAGTCCTTCCCGTGAGCTTTACTTTCTATGATTACGTTCGAGACCGCGATCTGGAAGCTATCGTACAGCCATCGAAATGAAAACCAAGTAAAAATGGAACGCGAGACTTCGCCTTGATCCTTGGATTGGTTGGGAGGCATATCTCGGTTGGTCAGAGAATCAAGGATACTGTATTTTGATCATTGGGAGCTGAGATGCTACATCGATAGCGACAGCATAGAGATACGCGCTGATTGAGTGATGGAGGATATTCTTTTCAAAAAACGCAGGTAAGAAGTTAAGTTAAGTTTTGAGAGAATGCAAACATCTCAAGGTTACCATCGTCAATACTGCTTTGTCTGAACGTAATTATAGTAGACGCTTTGTCACGGCCGAACGTAATCAGTCTATTATGGCTACCCAGGACCAAGGAAAGGATCACATATTGCCTGTGGATACCGAGAGTATGGATTTTCTGGTCGGGAGCAAGAATTGTGGGTTGAGACAAGGGAAGTCCTTTGGATAGATCAGTTAGACGACGATGATAGACGGAATTTAAGAAGTCAGCATGAATATAAGGCTGCATCACAGACTGCCAGTGCCTAGGGCACTTCGAAAGTCAAGACCGCGCGTAGAATTTCACCCCAGCTTCGCTTCGCCTACCCTCCCACTAGGGCGCGCCCAACGCGAAAGTTTCAACTCCCTCAACTAACGAAATAAGCAGTTCTGGCTTCTAACCCGTGGGCGGCCTGACCGTCTCGTTCCACTCCGGTGGTGAACGAGCTCGGAACGGTTCGATCGAAGCGCGTTGCCTCGAGTTGAGGTCGTATACGAACACCAAAAAATCGGCGGATCGAAATCGGAATAACGTATTAAGTTACGTTTGTAGATTGGAACCTCACACAGAAACGAGTGTGAGCTTCCAGTTAAGTTTTGCAATTTTTTGCTTCTGAACTATTTTTGGATGTTATTCTGAGGATTGGTTGAAATGCGTGGCGTGATGAATATTTTTGCGTTTTATTCGAAGCCGAGATGGTGTTTGTTGATGTTTCTATTTTGGGTGTATAAGCGAGTTGGACCCACTTTTTGACATGCAAATGGTTCAGGCATATCAGAAGTTCCCCTATGTTATGCTAGGACTGGAGCATAGGTGAGTTTGGTACTCCTACCATTCTCATTGTCTCTGTTACGCCGCCTCTCCCTGCAGTCAAAGTTACGTGGATTCTTGAGCTTTCGGCAACCAGATACACGTCCCGCCCCTCTTATCTCCTACCTGGTCAGCTACAATTCCTCTCCCGTCCCTTCCACTGACGAATCCTCCGACAGTTATAGCCATTCTTTCGTTAAGTCGAAAGTCAACTTTGCTCAGTCCCATAGCTTTGTCTTCCTTTCAACCTCAGTTGTTCACACTGATAAAAACCACGAGTACAGCAGCATACCTAGAATCATATTAGCTACGTTTCCATCATCTTCAAATCCAGAAGATAAGTGGGAACATGACTTACGCAGCAGTAGCGCCATATACTTCAAATCTTCTCGCATGCGTCAACAGCGCAATAGAAGCTGCAAACAGCAGGGTGAAAGCCCCAACAATGCCAAGCCGTGCACCGATGGGCTTCACGAAATATAGTGCCATGATAGCTCCCACGAGCAGAGATGCAGAGCATAACATGCTCAACACTGCAACGATTAAATTTGCGCTTTCGGGTCGATAGTAGTACATCGGTCCCCAAGACTTGGGCGTCTTTCGCTTTTTATCGCGAAGGCGGTACCCGACGCAGCGATGGATGAGTGAGGACATACGATCTGGTTCGACTTGTGTACCGAGAGAGATCATATCTTCTTCATCATGAAGGGTACGGAATCCGCTTCCCCATAATTTAGGGATTTCACCACCTTGGAACCACGCCTTGAAAGCATGGAATGGAACTTCCTCTGGCTTTTCGAGTTTGAGAACCTCATTCCGACGGAGAAGGGCTTCCTCTGCAATACTTTTTTGAGTAATTCATTTCGATACAAATAAGATATTGGATATACTTGCCATATTCTTTCATCACGCCTCTTATTTTGAAGATTATCTTCACCTTTTTGGATTGTCGCTCAACGCCATCCTGAGCCTGGGTCAGCATTACCTCCCAGGACCGAGCAGCTTTCTCCGCTTCCATTTTCCCATCATGAGTCTCTCCAGTAGCTATCGTTGCTTTATCTTCCTTGTCTAACAGTTCCAATTGAAGCTCTAACAACTGAAGTTCAGTCTGGAGATATAGCAAGTTTCGAGCGCCAAGAACCGCAAACTTTCTGTATATCGAGAGGCTGAGGTCACTTCCAATGTATTGCGAGAAATCTGCATAGCCTTGCAGGTACTCGCACTCGTCGCGAGCAGTTTCGATATCAATTCGAGCGGACTCCATGAGCAAGCTAGTAAGTATCTCTGAGCGATTCTATTCATATACTTCGTCGTGGGCAATGTCTCAGTTCACTACGATTGTGCTGATAGTCCTGCGTGTGGGCCGGTCGTATGGGCTCGCTGGAACAAGATCACACGAGCACGCCACAGTCACAGTCACACGTTAGCTGACCTTCGTTCGTTCGTTCGTACGTTCGATTTCTGCTATGTTGAGTCGCTCTGGGTACTCGGTCTGGTGTTGGTGGTATGATCCTGGGCTCATTATTAACGCCCAGTAATTTATGGAAGTCCTGTCACGCCGAGAACTGGTCGCTTCAGCCACGCAGCTTCTCTCTACCAACATATATTGCCCCTCTTACCTAGAATGAAGACGCTCATTTCGATTTGACACATCTGATTCATACCTATGTCCTCGTAGTGAAATATCATTATTCCATCACAGAGCAAGCACCAGTAATCTATCTGAGTGGACAATAATTAACCAGCTGCGGATGTGGGCTGATTTATTTGTCATCCTTTCGTCCCCTTCACTTGCACTGGTAACTATCACCGATCCACGTTTGTCAGATCGAATAGAACACGATTCCCCTGTTTGAGTCCCGAGCTGTATCGCTAGTCATCTTAGCCTGCAACGTGATTGGCATGGATCAACGATCATCATATGATCCAGACATTGTAAGTCAAAGGACATACTTGGGGGTGCCGGTATGGAGGTTTTGGGTAGGGGTAGACTAATTTGAACGAATATCTGGCTTATCTCATATGCAAGGCCGCCGAGAATACTCGGCCAAGATTTTCAATCGACGAAGAGAGATTGAACACAGCTCCAAGTTCCGAATCTTCTCGGCACAGCTCTCGAAATAGAATACGAAAATCCGGTTCCAAACACCGTCATAGATCTCCAAGCTACAGCCTCGGCGGATACGAGCACCAAGATTATGAATTTCAAGAAAGATTTTCCACTACTTACGAAGATGGCCCTACGACTCACGGCCAAGACATCGTTCACATCAAATGCTTGTCTAATTCATCTACTTCCGAAGATCGTCAGAGTAGTGAGTCCATGAGAACTGAAGTTTATCTACAAGAATATAATGCTCGGTGTACTGAGTCCGGGGGTGGCAGCCATGAAGTTTCAAGTCATCAGGAGAACCAGGAACAGCGTGCCACCTCTGACGAACTTGGCCAGAAAGTCGTTGACACAATTTTCCGTGACAGACACGGCACCCATGCTAACGAGCATAAGCAGAGGTGTCCAGGTCAAAAAAGCTCACTCCATGAGTCTCAGCCTGGTATTCATGAGAATGATATAGAGGGACAAGCCGCCGTACAGGACGATGCGCATCTTACCAAGGGAGAACAGCTTTCCCCGGAGTCCTGTCCGATTTCCATAGATTGGCAACCTCAATCATCTCTCCAATACCTCAGTGATACTTCCAACAACACTGGCATTGAAGTTATCTCACCATCCGAAAACCAGACTAACACTACACGCTGTGTATGTGGAGGAATCACAATTTATGCTGCACCGGGATCAGGCCTGCGAGGCCGTCGAGAGAAGTGCCTAGAGGAATACAAGAATAGTGCAGATGTATACGACTATGGCGGTAGCTATAATAACTATCTGGCCCATCCAATGCGTGTCCCAGACGGAAGCGGGGAGTCCCCCAAACCTTTAAATGATCCACTGGGATCTTGGATTTGCGTAAATTCCCATATCCTTTTATCGACCGATCTCAGCTTATTCTTGTTAGTGCGATTGCAACATGCTCAATAGCGTAGTCTCCAGCAAGATATCTGATTCCAACGTGTCTTGCAGTAGTTGCAGTATTTCCGATCACAAATATTGTAAGGGCGAGGAGGGCCTGAACTTGGGTTCTGATGTGCCTTTGGGATCTCTAACCGCGGCTGCCGAGTCCAGTACTACCAGATCAAGCACATCTGGATCTACAGAATCAAGCGATAAGTCAACCAGTCGCTGCGTATGTTGTGGGCATCGCCAATGCGATAAATGTAAGACAACATGTGGCGATGGTGGTCTGAAGCAGCGCAAATCGCCGAGAGAGAGGCGTTCAAGGGGCTGGCGTTCATGGCTCAAGCCAGGTGCAGAACCCTGAGAGGTTCTGGTGTGGGATCTGCAAACAATTGACTAGTATATACGATATCGTAATCATTGAGCGACTGTCCATGCTTGGAACTTTAACTCGGCCCAATTAGGTGTATCGTCGAAGTCATTCTCTCTGGAAGCTTCAATGAGGATAATGCAACTGCTCTGTAGCTGTAGTACCGCTGATGAGCTCCAAGTGAGCTAAATGACAGAGCTAGCAGAGATGTGCTCGCTAGCATCAAAAACTTGCACAGGAAGAGGTTAAGATACAAATTTGCTTGCGGAGAAATAGTTACGCAGGACTTGGTACAGCATACGCCCTCCTCCCCTCAGTACAGATTAGCACAACAACACTCTCTTCGCCCAAGCACAACACATTACTGGCCTCGCTCAACCTCCTCTTCTCTACCCTCTTTTCACCTTGAATCTCTCTCCCAGTAACAGCCCTCAATCCTGCCAAAGCAGCAGCACCGCACGGTCCAGCCATCACTCCAAGACTGTCCAGCTCACCGACGGCCTCATGGACATCCCAATCTCCAACAGTAACACTAGCATCCACACCATCACTCAGAATAGGCCACGCAGCGGTGGAAATAGTACCGCACTCGAGACCTGTCATGATAGTGGGGGAGGTGGCGATAGTGATGGACGTTCCGGCTACGAGGCTGGTGTGGAGGGAGGCTGCGGTGTGTGGTTCGACTGTCAGGATTGCTGTTGGGTTTGGAACTGGAGATGTGCTTGGGGTTGAGTTTGAGGATGGAGAATTGGGGGCTTTGTAATGCGTGACAATAGCTTGGGCGAGAGAGCCTACACCTACTGGCGCTACGATGAGATCTGGGACTTGGCCTTCAAGTTGAGCGTCGATCTCGTAAAGCATGCTGCGATAGCCTTGGACTGTCCACTGTTCACAGTTCAGCTCTTTTCAATCCCATAGAACTTCAGTAAGAAACTTAAAGGAATGAAGAAACATAGGAGAATTACCTTCGGCACATCCTCATACCCCTCAAACGCCGTTCCCTCAATCAACATCCCCCCCTCATTCTCCTCCCCCCACCGATGCGCCACTCCCACACTATCATCATAACAGCCCTCCACAATAACCACCTCCACACCTGCCCCCTCCCCCACAATACTCTCAATAACACTCCCATCCAACCCCCTCGGCACAAAAATCTTAACTTCCTTCACACCCAACAGCATCCCCATCCTCGCCACCGCACGCCCATGATTCCCATCCGTCGCAGCACACAATCTAATCCCATGCTTTACGACAGCAGCGCGGAGATCATCGAGAGAAGCAGAGGAAAGTAGGGAAGCTCGCTGGATGATAGCTTGGCGGATGGCCCAGGAGACGCCGAGGAGTTTGAAGGAAGGGAGACCGAGGCGAGAGGTCTCGGCTTTGACATAGACAGCTTTGAGACCTAATTCTTGTGCGAGAGCGGGCAGGGGAACGAGTGGTGTGGGTGCGAAGTTAGGGAGGCCGGTATAGAAGGCTCTTATTTCTGAGGGGTTGGAAGGTGTGTGAGGGGATGTCCAGGTGCGGGCTGAGGGGTTGGTGTAGATCTGGGGGATTGGGGAGGTGGCCATTGTTGACTATTCTGTTTCAAGATCAGAATCTGCAAATTTCGACCTAGATTGGGGTCTCAGAGGAATGGAAGAAGTTCAAATAGACTTCCGGGGGGTTCCTGGATCGTAGGTCAGCGGGTGATCAATCGGTGCGGGATGAGGCCCCATGACCAATTTGGGGTGGGAGGCTCTGCAAGTCAGATCAGCTGTAATTAAGACGTGGGGGTCATACGAAACGTAAATGCGTACATGAAAGGAACTTAGCAATATGGAATCAGAAGAAAGTGGTACAAGAGGATGTTGTATATAGCTTCAAATGTGAATGTATATTTCACAAGCAATACGATTGAATGAGAGGAGGGGTTCGGATGATGAGCTGGCCTTGTAAACATCCACTCTAGCTCTCTGCTCCGTTAACTGCCCACGGTGGAATTCTCCATCATCTCGCGTCTGGAGGTCCCTATATAACAACAAAAGCTTAATCTTCGCTTGATCAGAATAAGGAATACTTCGTCCCAGCGGTCCGAGCACCTGGCCTCGCTTGCTGTATTTACTTCCGCCAAGATATATTGACCGTGTCTCCGCATGACATCTTGCTTGAAACACAGCATCAAAGTATACCTTGTCACGCTTGAGGCGCCAACTTGGGGTTTGTCCAGTAATTGAGGGCCAAACGGAACCTTGTCTGAAACGTGACCTTCGCCTCGAACATAGCCTAACATGCATTATCTCCCCGGCCACACTATTCCCACAGTGGATGCGTTGTCGATCAAAAGGAAATATATCATTATCTCCGGCTATCAGATCGTCGTTCGACGACGCTACGACGGCTCCTTCGGCTCCTTCTATCACTACTTGGGCTCGAACTTCTTTGTCTTCTCCGACTCATGGTACTGCCACTTCCATATGACATGCTCCTTCTTGGTGAACTCCTTGGTAGGGGCTTGCTTTTAAAGAGCCCAATGAACCACACTGGTATTGTCGCGAGCCAAGCTGTGAACTTCTCCCAGATTCCTGCCGATTCGGCTGTCTCTCTTCGCTCTTCACCTGTGCTTGAGCTTCTCCGACTGTTGGAGTAGTAAGAAAGACTGCTTGTTCTAGATCCTCGCCTCGGCCTGGCAGTGCTGCTCGTTTTGAGGCCTAAAAGTGCTGCTAGACCCAGAACGCCGATGAATCGTTGCCAAAATCCGGGTTTTCGCTCTTCGCGACCACCATATATCTCGCGAGTGCGTCGTCTGACCGGTGCTGGTTGTTTCTCAAACCATGCCCAAGGAGGCCATCTCTTTCTTCTTGGGGGTGTAGGGCGTGACCCGTACCAGTATCGCTCCTCGAATGCATAGCGCCTTCTTGTGGTATGTGTGTCATCTGCTCCAGTCATGCTCTCCCACACTCTGGCGAAGATGCTTTTTGATGGTGTTGGTCGGCTATAAGAATCTTGCCGATACCTTCGTCGGGGAGGCGGTGAGTGCTCTTCTATCACTACAATATCATCGTCACTTTCTGGTTGGTATTGGGGGTATCTTCGAGGAGGAGGCGGTGGCGGTCGTGTAAAGCGCGACTCGTGCCGAGATCGTGAACGCGATCTTTCTTCTATGACGCCCAACTCTGGGGACCGAGAGCGGTAACGGCGTCTCCTGCCTTCTTCGACGATGACGCTTCGCTCACGTTCTCTTTGAGCTTCTGACTTCCTACGTAATCCGAGGATGAGCCACAAAGCACCTATAGCTGCGCTTATAGCTCTCACGCCACTCAGCACGAAACTGGTATCTGTGCGACGAGACCCATTGGGGCCATAACGCTTCTTAACGACTGAGGGTCGGCCGTAGCGATTCCCATGGCGATATACCTCCTCGTCAACCATGATTGTCCTGGTCCTGCGGCGAGGTCTAGATCTGCTAACGCAGAATACGAGACAAAGTATAAATGGTAGCAGGGCGATCACGAGCAAAGCTCCACCGGTATACTTAAGCCCTCGCCAGGTTAATCTTAGAGCCTTCACTGAAACAGTTGCAAGATTAATGCGGAACGCCAAGACAAGGGACACTGCAACCACAACCGCTGTGATGGGGACTGCTGAGGATTAGCCTAGAATGCAAGACCAGTGAGTGATACATTAGCTTACACGTGATCTCGGAGACATATCCTAGGCCCAATTGGCCATCGCTATTTCGCACATAATCTGCAATATCTAGCTGGAAGAAGGTCGTAAGGAAGCTCAGTGGAAGCTGATGGCAGCTTCAATCAGCGCAGTCACTGCAGCGTGGATTGTGGTATGGATCATTGCTTACGAAGAACACTGTGATGACAGTAAAAAGCATCAAGGTCTGACCTTGTCTCGCAGTCTCCTGAGCTTGTTGTCGCTGAGATCGAGCTTCCGATACGTTTGCTAATTTTGGGTTATTTGGGGATCCTGAACTACGGAATGAATCGACCTACCTTGTTTTTGCTTCAGATCTAACAGATCGTTCAACTGTTACCGTCAGTAGGCGTCTCTTGCTAGATCCATGCTCAACTGACAGAAAGATAAGTTTTCTCAGCTTGTTTGTCAAGCCCTTTCACAGTCTCGATGTGCCTGCGAACGCTCCCAACCAGACCTTGATAGGACGGCGCAGTATGTAGAAGGTCCTTCGGAATGTCCTCTGACTTTGCCGGCTCATGAACCTTGCCGTCTTTCATCGCTCGTATGATTGATTCCATTTCCACTAGCACCCTTTCTTGATCGAAAAGAACAGTAGAAATAATATGAAGCTCGTCCCGAATATCTTTAATCTCTTTTATCAAGTCCGTCTCTTTGGAAATGTCGAAAAGTATGTCGAGATCATCAGCGAAATGGTCCCCGGTCGCAAGTCTTTTTGACAGTTCTGTGAACTCATCGAACATCTTTGACTCCTCATTGGTCTGGATGAATGTCAGAATTGGAAACCATTAGTGGCTTTGTGCGACTTACGACATTGCCAATAGACACTTCGAAGAATTCTGAAAACCGCAATTTGTCATTTGCAATGTCAGGATGTTCGAACATTGTTCCGATACATTTGCTAGCGATTAGTTCAGCTAGGTCAAGCGGGGTCTCAAGTGGACGACGATCCGTTCTGGCTACATGTCGGAGTACAGTCTCAACGATGTCCGAGGCGTTACTAGGATCAGGGTCTCGATCTCCTTGCTTCTCAGCTTTGTCCCATCGCTGCGGGAAGCTTGTGACTATCGTATCTATTCATGGTTCATGTTTGCGTACTACTAGACGGAAGCAGAAATACGTACCTTTGTCTAGGATCCAAAGCCAAAGTTGGTCTACCATTAAAATGAGCGTATCGTCACCCGGCCAGGTTCTTTCGAAGTGGCGTGTTATTACTTGATCCTTGTCACGAGCCTCCGTTGTAGGGAGGGTGTAGTAATAGTACTCTAGAGAATGGTGATCTGGTCAGTGTCTTGAAGGTTCTCAACGGATGATGAACAACCGGACAGGTTCGAATGTGCTTGATTAACTTACGGTCCAATGTTCTTCTGAAATGCATTGGGGCAGTCTCATCAAACATATAACTCAAGACTAGCTTATCATCTGCTGACCGGCTTGTCTTTGCATGTTCAGCGATCTTCTCAATCCGCCTTTTACGTCTGCGCTCTTCTTCTGGTCTTGCCACAGCAGCACTCTTTAATCGCCCAAGATTGTTGGTCTCTGGGTATCTTCGAACGGCCCGCTGATTTGTCCAATCCAGCTCGTTTACATTGTCAGGCTTTTCATTCTCACCTCCATTCCCCCTGTTTCGGCTTGTCCTTCGGAGGATCGAGCTTCGGGATGACGACTCGGTATAGCTCCCCGTATAGTAACCCGAAGAATCGTAGTCCGTGTCGGAAAGCGAGGTCTCCCCTTCATCATAATTCGTCTTCCGAGCTCTTTCGAGCTCTTTCAAAGCTGAAGTAAGTTCCTTCAATTTTGCTGTCGCCGATGGACGAACATCACCAATGTAGCTTTTCGTTGCCTCGATGATTACATTCGTCATCTTGTCTCGTGCTTTTGTAGTTTCCCACTATATGAGAAGAACATTAGTATCGATTTGGAACAAATGAAGCGGAGTTACGAGACAAAGACATACATGGAAATACGGAAGGACCATCATCATGTTATCCTTATCTGTCTTGTCAATCGGCACTTGGATTTGCTGACAGACAGGCCTGATGAACCTTCGATGTGCGACGGATACAGAAGACATCTGATATTGGTGCCTTGACCATACTTCTTCACCAAACAAATGTTTACACTTCTTCTGGAAGTAGGTAGCCCTGTCTGCAGGTCTACAATCCTTGTAGATCCGGGTAATCAGGCTCTGCAAAGAAGGGTTAGTGAAACCCTCTGAACGCACCGTCTGAGCTCTTACATTGACCCATACAGGATTGTTGCCCGGAATATGTAGCCATCGAAAGTTCTTCTCGTTGGAATCTATTCCAGTCGCTGCGTCGAGTCCAGTTTTAATGGCATCGGGGTTATGGTCATAAAGCACGCTATGTACGGGTGGCCGAACTATGGCGGAGTTCTCGTGGTATTTATCAAAGAATAAAGAGACGATTGTGGACTTGAACCCAAATCCCAAGTCTACTTTGCTGTCTACGGGTATCAACGGGTTCGCTTCGGTCTCGGATGGGCTATCTGGCATATGTGCTTCCAGTGACGGGCCTTGGCTGAAGAGCTGGCCGCCCTTTTCTAACAGCAGAGCAACAACTTTCGTGCTGCCACGTGAGTTTGCAAGCTCAACAGGCGTCTTGTCTGATGCCGGGTCCTTTTCGCTAATGCTTGCTCCTCTTTCCACAAGCAACCGAGCGACCATAGAGCTGTCATATAGAGCCGCTTCGAAGAGGGCGGCCTGTAAAAGATGCTGGTGTTCGCAACCGTTTTGCCCCCAGTTTTCGATAATCAAAAGCGCGACTTTGGCTTTGTCATACTTCGCGCTTTCAAGCAAAGCTGTGCGTCCGATTGGAGTATCGTTGTTGACAACGCGACTATCGATGCCCGCGTCCAGCAGAACTCGAGCACTCTCCTCGTAACCTAGTCTAGCGGGACCGAAAAGGGCGGAGTTGCCATCAATGTTGAGATGATTGACTTCAGCGTGATGCTGGATCAACAGCTTTACGATGCGGTCATTCCCATTCAAAGCTGCAAGAAATAAGGGCGTCTCCTCATTGTTGTCCCAAGCTAGAATGTTGGCTCCGTTGTCTATGAGAAGCTTCACGATATCTTCGCTATCTTCCGAAGGCGGCCGGTCACAAGCTTGCATTAATGGTGTTCGGTGGCTGCTGGATTTCTCGTCGACGGGTGTAGCTGCGATGCGTAAAAGTGTCTCTACAGCTGCAAGGCCCTTCTTAGCAGCTAGATGTAAAGGCGTATTCCCCTTCTTGTCCTTCATTTGCACATCCGCTCCGTGATCCAGGAGACATTTGATTGCTTCCTCTGCTCCACTACGAGCGGCGAGGTGCAGTGCGGTACTGCCTGCTCTACTCTGTCAGAAATGTTTAGACGCTTCATGAGGCCTGAATCGCAAGCGCGGTGCAATTTCGAGGTCTTTAAAGCAGTCACTGAAAGAAAAGCTCACCTTGCTCGTCTTTATCGTCAACACCGATACCGGTACGGTGGAAGAGAAGCTGAATAATCTCATCTCGACCATTCATAGATGCCAGATGCAGTGCTGTTCGTTTCCAAGTATCGGTCACCTTCCACCTGGCACCATTGTCTAGTAACATTCTGAGTATCACATCGTGGCCGCCCTCTGCTGCCAGGAGCAGCGGCGTCCTATGCCGTTGAGTTTCGACAAACTCTGTGCTAGCCTTCTGCTCAAGAAGGATGAACGCCACGATATCTTCATGGCCAAAGCGCGCTGCTTTCAGAAGGGTTTCTTCGTTGCTGTCCTTGAGTCTGCTCGTGAACTTCTTCTCCACGAATCTTGGACGGGAATACCCAGGCTCGTATTGCCAGGCACCTTGCTTGCCATCGATGGTGAGCCATTTTCTGGGCGGGATCACCAAAGGCTCAGTGGCAGCCGAAGGCCCAAGAGCAGTGACTGCTGGACTGGGCACTATGATATCTGGTACCGATGGGTCTTGCGGAGCAACTTCTGACTTGGTTCGGTCTACTGTAGTGCTGTCTGGGTTCGGTGACATATGCCCTGGTGAGCATTCTTCTGATTGACGAAGATGTGGCTCTTCTTCGGGCAAGAGATCGATGCCCGCAGGATGTTGCTCCGGCTCTGCTGCAAAATCCCTAGCTGCGACATGCTCCGAGGCCGAGGCGGCTGGTGGCACATTATCTGGTTGACTGTTGTCCTCTGTCACTGCCATCACGGACGTGTCGAAGCACGATAATGGAACTGTACTTCCGAAAGCTCAGAACAGGGGCAGCAGCTGAAGCGAGCAGTCAGTCGTAGTGATACTGCATTGAAAGACTGAAATACATACATTTGCAAGGACTTTGAGACGAGTCGAGATCGAAACACCGGCGAGATGATAGAGAGGCCATTGATCACAGCGAAGGTCGCCAGCCAACCTCAAGGCTGAAGATTTGGCCCCCTGGACTCGAGCTGCATCATGCTGCAGGTGCGGGTCGTGGAGCTGAATGGTGCATTGGACCCCGGGAAAATGGTTGGATATCAACACATCCAACAAGAGCATTGTGCTCTGATTGGTAGAGATTATGAGAATCAAACCCTTCTCTGCTGAAATTGCTTTTTCGTAGCCCCATGGTTGTCAGTATGTCTCAGACTCCTCATTTCAATTTGCTGGTGATCCGCTGTCAAACGAACGATGAAGCTGCACCGGGCGATGATGTTGACTCGGTCTCTCGGTCCCTCGTGTCTCGTGCCTGTGTGCGGAAGAACTCTTGGGGATAATCGGAAGCTCATCGCAAGAAGGATTGTGGAAAATCGTGGTTATTCAACATTCCCAGCAGGACTGGGATCCACATATCTTAAACTATGTTGATGTTAATGGGACGAATTGAGGCTGAAGGTTGATCGATGGTGGTTGGAAGGCCTCAGTGGAGAAAGTCAGAGGAAGGCAGTGGTCCAGCGGTCGTTCCCGCCAAGTGCGAACACTCACCAACACTCACCAATACTCGACCGCTCGAGGGCGACGATAAAACTGCGATATGCAACAAAACTTCTGAGCGGCATACACGTGATTCCAGAGATATGTGATCGTGAAAAGATATGGAAACTTAGCCTACATCTGGACTTCCATGGTAGATAGGGCTGCATAACAGCTTTAATACTTCACATCGCCAACTGAGGAGTCTGGTTGTCAGCAAGGAACACTTCGGGGTTGCAGCAAAGCCCGACTTGTTTGGTTCATTGAGCCTAGCTAAGCAACTTTCCATATACTGTGATCAGGATGTTCTCCATTTCATGTTCCATATCTGGTATAGCTTCATTCCTTCGTACTCATCTAGGAGTATAACACTTACACCGGTCCAAGCCGTGTAAGCTGCTGTGAAGCCCGTTCCTCAAGTGGCAGCCATACTCGATGACAATCGAATTTCCAGCTTGCCTTTCATTGTAATAACTCCGTTGTACCTTCGAAAAACTTGGGGTCCAAGAAATGTGAACCTTCGAAGCTCAATCTAGCTACCTCATCTACGCAGATCAATGCTGGAATTGCGTGCTGAATCGATGCTTGGTCGCACTGAACTGCTGGAGCTGCGTCTTCTGCGAGCTCTCTGATCATTCGGGCTCAATGGATTGAGACCGGATTGGCGAGCAAAGAGATTGAGAATGTCTGTCAATGAGATCACACCAGTAAGACGTCCTGAAATACGAGCACCTGGAAGCGCGGCTGCAGACACTGCTGGAAATGATGTAGCAAGACTAGGTGATGCTGGAGTGGATACTGCGGGAGAGGATAGAACTGCACTCGACATTGAGGAGCTCGTCATCGAGGGAGTTGCTAGAGGTGTTGCTGATGGAGATGGCGATGCTGCTTCTACGACCCACATTCGGTGGGATCGGGTTGCTACGAGCTTGGCAACTGTGTGCGCAAGAGTAGAGAAAGGTGTAACGTGGAAGACTGCAAGGTTGTCAGAGGGCTTGAGTCCCGGTTGGAATATAATTGCTTACCAGGGAACGAGTCTTTCCCATCTCCGATGCCACGTTCGCTGAGGATTACGGAAATGAAGTGGATACAGCTTGATTTCAGTAGTGGCAAGCTGCTGCTGTTTGTAAGAAGTTTAACATCCGCAGTAGAAATGTTGCCAACGACATTTAACGCATTGTCTACTACAGCAACACTGGTGAGTCCTTCATTACTCATCAGCTGAAGAGCATCCGTCAAGGATCGATCGCCACTACAATAGTTAGCACTGTCGAACGTTGCGTTGTTGGCATACATACTTGATGGAGATGGTTTGTTGGGTTCCGACACCAAGATCCCTCAAAATCACAGGATACAAAGCGTCAATAGCTGGGAAGCTAGTTGCGTTATCCCATAAGAATTTGACGACTTTCAACTGACTCAGTATTCCAACTACTTCCGTGGTACCGTCTTTGCAAACAAGGATTCTGTGAACGCCGCTGGCAAAGTGCTCCATAGCCTTTGTCAAATCCTCTGACTCAGATAGGGTGATGAGAGGGCCTTTCTTTGCCAGTGTTTGTATGTCTCGAATCGGGATCAATGCTCCTTCTCTCGCTTTCTTAGCTAGGGCATCGAATATCTCCAATTGCTCTCCTTCTGGGCTTGCAAGACCAACCACAACCAAAAGGTATGCATTGAGATCACTATAGTCGAAGGTACCGCATGCACTCGTGTCGTCGGCTTTCTCGCGGAGTAGGATAACATTTGGAGGTCCGAGTTCAATTAAGAGCTATAGGAGCATCAGACACAGTATTTCAGATAACACCATGATATCCTACCTTTGTAGCCTGCTCAACGCCAGTGTCTAATTGTGCCCATCTAACTTCTTCCTTGTTCACAAGCTCTCCAACGCGTATTTGTCTCCAATCTCTACCAGCGAATCTCGGGTCCGCAGACTTTGCAACTGGCGGGTGATTTAGGAGCTCTTGTACTGCAGATTGAGGGAATGAGGGATGTCGTTGGGATCTTGGTGAGTGGCGCATATTCTCTGCAAAGCTGGAGCGGTGATTGATGGTTTGACCATTATGGGAAGGGCTGGCTGCCCCTCCACGCTCAGGAACTGGCAATTGGGCGGGGTCTGCCATTCTTGGTGTATTTGTTGATTCGCACGTGAGGTCGATGAGAAGAGAAATTGGACTTCTATAACTGATCAAGATGTTTATCAGTCGAAGGCAGATGCTGTGATGGACGTGCGATGGGTATGAACTTGTGGGTGGAGAGATGTCTGGGAGCAGAGCAATATCGCGGGGTCCAGTAGGGTTGAGCGAATGGCGGGGGCTGGAAGGAAGTGACAGGAGCACGGGCCACAACTTGTTGGACCTGAATCACAACTCGATCTGAACGGTTGATTTCGAACTCAGTCATATTCATACTAATTGTTTGTTGAGTACGAGTTCTGGAGAAGCCATTCCTGAGCTGCTACAATAGTTACGTATTTTCGCTATCGAGAGTGGTCAATATTCTACGGACGCATTTGCGGAACTTATTTACATTGAATCGTTAGCGGCAGCCCATTGCAGTATCATGTAGATCTAAGTACATCATCATGAAGTAGTATCTTTCTCTTCCTTCCGTGTATAGCAGCGGTTTGCTTTACAAAAAGTATTTGCTCAGCCGATGCCTGATCACCAGAAACGATTCATGGATTCCAGGAAGCAAGGGACTATTCATCTCTCGATGTCACGTTCGGCTACGCTACGCGAACAACTGCTTTGTCTTTGTCTTCTGCGCTAAAAAGGGCTGGCGATGCATGAACATTTTATTCGCGCCCAGGACAACAAATGTTTAACCCCACTACAAGAACTTCCGGACCCCTCTGCGCACCACGTCAACACAAATATCTTGGACTCGGTCGGAAATCTTCATTCTACTTATTTTCTACTTCTTTGCGGGCTGCCAAAAGCAAATACTGTGACCTCACAGCATAATACCATCGTCAACCACGAAGCCGCTTCACCGCGCCGACAGTGTGCAAAACAAAGGTACGACAATAGCGACCACCAACGCCCTTTGAGGCTGGCAGTAGCTTCCTACCACAAGCCAAGTCTTTATTTCTGACACTCATTAGCAACGGACTAATAATCAACGTCTCCTAGATCGCGCACCAATTACTATACCACGCGAGGGACTTTGCTTCCAGATCGCACAACGCCCTCGTACGCGCCACATACCACAGAGTCTTCTCGGTACAGTCCATTCAAATCCGAAAAGATGTCGGTTCTCCCAGCCGACGTGCACAATGAGCTTGCGCAGCTCCTAGATGCACTGCAATCATCCGACAATAGTGTTCGATCTCAGGCGGAGGAGCATTTGGCCAACAATTGGACCGCCTCAAAACCACAGGTGCTCCTGATGGGCCTCGTCGAACAAATTCAAGGCTCAAATGATCCAACAGTGAGAACTGCTTCCCGACTCCTATTCGCGAGACGGTTCACTAACCTGGTGTGCTCTTCCAGACCCGTTCGTTCGCTTCAGTCATCTTCCGCCGCATAGCCTCTAAGGCGCGCAAGCTCCCAAACGACTCGACCGTGGAAACTTTCCTCTCATTAGAGGCAGCCGATGGATACGTTATTCGACAAAAACTCCTCGAAGCTTTGGGCACGGAAACCACGAACAGTGTTCGGAATAAGATCGGAGATGCAGTTGCGGAAATCGCCAGAGAATATTCTGACAACAGTATGTCTATTGAGAGGAATGCATATAAGGCCAATATGGAGACTGACAAGGTGCAGAACAGCAATGGCCCGAGATTCTGGGTGTTCTCTTTACACTCAGCATATCAAAGGAAGTTGGACAACGAGAGATTGCATACAGAATATTTTCGACTACTCCTGGTATTATTGAAAAGCAACACGAAGACACGGTTCTTGCAGCCTTTACAGCTGGATTCAAGGACAGCGATGCGGGGGTATGTTACCATCATGATTAATTGCCAGTTTTCAGCTGCTAATGAAGGATAGGTGTGTCTCTCTGCGATGGAAGCTTTTGCGTCCTTCTTCAGAAGCATCAACAAGAAATCACAGCAAAAGTACTACGCTCTTATTCCTGAAGTTCTTAGCATTCTCCCACCGCTGAAGGAGAAGCAAGAGTCCGAAGAGTTGAGCAGAGCAATTGTGTCCCTCATCGATCTCGCCGAGGTTGCGCCAAAAATGTTCCGACCGCTTTTCCACAATTTGGTCCTTTTCAGCATTTCGGTTATTCAAGACAAGGAGCTTACAGACCAAGCCCGGCAAAATGCGCTTGAGTTGATGGCGACTTTTGCAGACTATGCCCCTGCAATGGTTAAGAAGGACGAGACATACACTACCGATATGATCACACAGTGTCTCAGTCTGATGACAGACATTGGCGTGGATGACGACGATGCGGCAGAGTGGAATGCTTCCGACGATGTAAGTGCAAGCAAGATTGTTGTGGGAGTTGTGCTGAAACATTCTAGATGGATCCCGAGGAAAGTGACCTGAATCACGTTGCAGGAGAGCAATGTATGGACCGACTGGCAAACAAGCTCGGCGGACAGACTATTTTGGCACCTACATTCAGTTGGCTCCCAAGAATGATGAACTCGGATGCTTGGAGAGATCGACATGCAGCATTGATGGCCATCTCTGCCATCTCAGAAGGTTGCCGAGATTTGATGATTGGCGAACTCAACCAGGTTTTGGAGCTTGTCGTTCCCGCTCTGAGAGACCCGCACTCTCGAGTTCGATGGGCTGGATGTAATGCTCTTGGACAAATGAGCACTGATTTTGCTGGCACCATGCAAGAAAAGTATCACCAAGTTGTTGTCCCAGCTATTGTCCCAGTTCTCGACTCCCCAGAACCTCGAGTCCAAGCGCACGCAGCCGCTGCATTGGTCAACTTCTGCGAGGAGGCCGAGAAGAATATTCTGGAGCCGTATCTCGACGACCTTCTGACCCACCTCTTCCAATTACTTCAGAGTCCGAAAAGATACGTCCAAGAACAAGCTCTGTCCACCATTGCAACCATTGCCGACTCTGCTGAAGCCGCCTTCTCCAAGTACTACGACACTCTTATGCCATTGCTCTTCAACGTCTTGCAGCAGGAGAATACTAAGGAGCTTCGTTTACTTCGAGCCAAGGCCATGGAATGCGCTACTCTCATTGCTCTTGCTGTTGGTAAGGAGCGACTTGGAAACGATGCTATGAACCTGGTGCAGACTTTGGCCACCATTCAACAGGGTATTGTCGATGCTGATGATCCACAAGCACAATATCTGATGCACTGCTGGGGCCGCATGTGTAGAGTCCTTGGTGCTGACTTCTTGCCATTCCTCCCGAGTGTCATGCCACCGCTCATGGAGTTGGCTAGCGCCAAGGCCGATATCCAGCTCCTGGACGATGAAGAGCAGGTTGAACAGGTTCAGCAAGAAGAAGGTTGGGAGCTTGTTCCTCTCAAGGGTAAGGTTATTGGTATCAAGACCAGCACTCTTGATGACAAGCACATGGCTATCGAGCTTTTGGTTGTCTACGCCCAAGTCCTTGAGGGTGCATTTGCCCCTTACGTCCCTGAGGTCATGGAGAAGATCGCATTGCCTGGCCTTGCATTCTTCTTCCATGATCCAGTCCGTGTTGTGTCCGCCAAGTGTGTTCCACAATTGCTGAACTCGTACAAGAAAGCATTTGGCAACCCATCGAATCAACTTAGTGGTCTCTGGAATGGCACAATTGTCAAGCTTCTTGAGGTTCTCAGCGCTGAGCCTGCTGTCGACACTCTTGCGGAGATGTACCAATGCTTTTACGAGTCTGTTGAGGTTATGGGCAAGGACTGTCTTACTCCGCAGCACATGGAGACGTTCATTGATTCGGCATTCTCAGCACTTGAAGACTACAAGGATCGTGTTGCAGCTCGCGCAGAAGAGCGACTTGAAGGCCAGCAAGAGGAGGGCGAGGAAGAGTCCGAGGATATGATGTTCGCTATTGAGGACGATCAGACTCTTCTCTCCGACATGAACAAGGCCTACCACTGCATCTTCAAGAACCACGGCGTGGCATTCCTCAAGGCTTGGGAGCGGCTCCATGCTACTTATGAGCAGTTCCTGAAGAGCCAAGATCCTACGCAACGACAGTGGGGGCTTTGCATTATGGATGATGTTCTTGAATTTTGCGGCGACCAAAGCTGGAACTATAAGGACTACATTATCGAACCTTTGGTCGCTGGGTGTAGAGATTCTGCTCCTGCCAACCGTCAGGCTGCTGCATATGGTATTGGTGTCGCTGCTCACAAGGGAGGTCCACAATGGTCGGAGTTCCTGGCTCCAGCTGTTGACCTTCTCTTCCAAGTTACACAATTTCCTAATGCTCGAGGAGATGACGATGTCTACGCAACTGAGAATGCATGTGCAGCTATCGCCAAGGTCCTCCATTTTAACCCGTCCAGTCTGCCCAACCAACAACAAACCATTGTTCAATGGATCGATACTCTGCCTGTTGTTAACGATGAAGAGGCTGCGCCGTATGCGTATCTTTACCTTGCGCAGCTGATTGAGCAGTAAGTCAAATTCTCGCTTTCTTGCGGCTATCACTAATTATTGTAGACAAAACCCCGCCGTTATTACCCAAGCTGGAAAGATCTTCGGCTTCATCGTCCAAGCTCTAGAAGCCGAGACACTCCAAGGACAGAACGCAACCCAGATAGTTGCGGCTGCAAAGATGTTGCTGCAAACAGCCGGCTTGGATCCAGCTCAAGTCCTTCTGCAATTCTCACCCGAGACGCAACAGACCGTGCGGGCTTATTTTGGTTGAGTGGAAAAATAGAGGTAGCTGGGCTGGACGGAGTTGTTGACGGATAGGATGGATGGAAGGAAAGGGACAAGAATGATGATAGAACGATTTGATACCACACTCGCACACCTTATCATTCCTTTTGTGTGTATTTCTTTTTGGAGAGATGTTCCGGGGGGGTCTGGTCATCATTTAGCATAGCGAGAGTTTGAGGCTGTCGTCTGATATGAGGTTGCTTGCTTTGTGGGTGGCGTGGCGGATCTTTAGCAGCTGGCGCAGGCCAATCCAAGAGCGACGCCTTTGTCGCAGAATTCCCAATTAATCATCCCAGACCCTTCCCACGTTTTTCTGTGAGACCACGGGGCGGCCGTGCTTGTGAAGAAAGAGGTGAAGGGTGGTCAGTGAGCCTATGTGGCCGATATAGAAATACTAGGAATTCAATTCTAAGCCGCATCTCTTCCCCATCATGGCTCACAATTCATGCAGCACACGAGTCGGGCCATAAGGTGATCGCGGATTTGTGATGGATGGCAATCTTTCGAATGCGATGTTTTTGTCGGAGGCGGAATTGTTTGGGAGCTGAAAGAGTGGGGAAGTCAGGCTCGCATGGTGAGCTGTGCGGGATTGTCGCCTCGCCCATTTGTCTGTGTGTCCAGTGTCCCTTGTGTCTGTGCCTGTGTCTCTCGCTGCGAAATCATTCCGAGGACGCTCGACCTAACAACATCATCTTTACTCCATTCTCCAATCCACCTCTTACCTCACTCAAAGACATTCACTCTCAAAGCATTCAATTGCGACGCAGCACTTGACGACATTCATACCTGCTACCAGCGACATCAACGCAAACAGTATAGCACGAACCGCATGCCAGCCGAGTGTACCCAGGCTAGGGTCCCGACTGAGAGCTGCTGTACCACCTTCGGCAGCTAGACATCCCTACCATTGTCCTATCATAGACCTCACCAAACAAACTTCCAAAGACACAAGGCGAGCCCGCGCCTTCCGCTGTTGCACCCTTCCTCTCAACATTAAATCGGATTGTTCCGTTCGTGACGAGCACATCGTGGACTTCTCTGCAGTCTTCCCACGACTTGATAGCGCCAACTGGTGCATTTTTTAGACATTTTGAAGGACAACATCTACCCCATCCAAGCAGCCTCCGCCACTGGCCCATCTCGACAGCCTCATTGTGGCGACCAAATACGTGGAACAGAACGGCAGCTGGTATTAGCCTCCTGCCTTGTCTGGAGTGGGGGTGCTTCTGCAGCTCGAGTTTGCTGCGACGAGGGAAGACGAGTCGCAGGGTTGAAGAAGAGCAACTACAATAAACCTCGGTGCCACCATTCATGATACCCGACACGTCTACTCCGTTCCTCTGCAGACAGTCTCATGAATCCGCTCTACGGATTCAATACACCAACGGTTGAGGTAGAAAACAGCAGTCCGGAGTGAGTCCGGACAGATGTTGAGGGACCATGAACTTCTTTTCTAGCCCCTTCTCCCAGGAGGATTTGCAGCAGCGGCTTGCGCAGCGACGACGAAATGGCCCTTCACGATCATCGAGCATGAACATAGTACCGCCGGCAGCCTCGCCGGAGAATGAAGGTCAGGTCGATATGGGCATGATGCCAGTTAGCGGGGATACGTTAGACGATATCATAATGCAGAACAACAACGAGATACAGCGGCGGCAGAGCATACCACAGACGTACAACAGTCAGGATATGGATCGCCGAACGTCGATGATGGAGTTTGGCACGGCGAATGGCTCGTTAAATGGCTATCAGTTTGTGCCGCAGACGACGGGGCCTGGAGATTCGCAGGGTCATATGCGCAGGCAGTCGGGAGACGAGATGACGATGGGTGGCGGATACGTGGATATGTCTTCTGGCATGAATATATCTGGCCAGCAGATGGGCTTCTCATCTTCGATGCCGATGCAAGACAATCTGACTATCAACACAAACTCCCAATACGGTGGAATGACAGCGGAAATGATGCAGAACATGATGGGATATTCGCCTATGGGAATGGAGGGCATGTCGGAGGAAGATTCGAATGCTATGAACATGTTTTCGCCTGCGAATTACCAGCAGAACTTCGGGAATGGCAATATGGATGGGATGCAGGGCAATTTCATGATGGGTCCGAACATGTCGGATGGTTTGCCAAATCAGCCTCCAAGTATGAGCGGCGCCGAGGAGAATAACGACCTCGCCACTCCCATACCCGGCCTTGTTGTTACGGACAATGCTTCAGTCACTTCACCCATACTGAATCAGAATATGGTCTCATACAATTCGCCAGTCTCAGCAATGCCACCCGAACTTTCCAACCAGAACTCTTCATATAGCATACCGCAACCACCAACTCCAGTATCGGGTGCTGACCCTCAAGCTGACATCGAGATCGGTCCAAAGCCAGAACCCAAGTCATCTGGCTATCACGGAATCTATTCCTCGAGTGGTTTTGATATGCTAGGAGCCTTGATGAAAGTTGCGACGAGAAAGAATCCGGAAATTGACATTGGCAAGGTCGACATGTCATGTGCTTTCGTTGTCTGCGACATTACGCTTTACGACTGCCCGATTATCTATGTCTCGGACATTTTCGAACGGTTGACAGGATACACGAAGCACGAGGTCAAGGGTCAAAACTGTCGATTTCTCCAATCGCCAGAAGGCAAGGTCGAGGCAGGAGCGCGGCGAGAGTTCGTGGACAATGACTCTGTTTACTATCTGCGGAACAGGATTCACGACAAGAAGGAAGCTCAGCGCAGTTTGATCAACTATCGGAAAGGGGGTCAGCCATTCATGAACTTGCTGACAATGATACCCATCACTGGCGAGGACGACAAGGAGATCAGATATTTCGTGGGATTCCAGGTCGACCTTGTCGAGAAGCCAACGGCTGTGGAAACAAAGAACTCGAGCGGGTTGTACACGGTCGATTATTCGCAAGGAGCGTTGCCGAGATATGTTTGGAATCCTCCGGAAGCGAGCCGACCTATGGACGGTGGACAAACTATCAGTCGCGACGACGTCTCTACGGTCTTGAGCTCTATCAATAGCAGCTCGGAATCTGAGTTGACGAAACGTATGTGGGACAAAGTTCTGTTGGAGAACACCGATGATGTGGTTCATGTCCTATCATTAAAAGGACTGTTCCTCTACTTGTCTCCATCGTGCCGCAACGTGCTTGAGTACGATGCATCAGAGCTTGTTGGAACTGCATTGTCGTCCGTCTGCCATCCCAGTGATATTGTACCGGTCACACGAGAATTGAAAGACACGTCAACGGGAGCAGCAGTCAATGTTGTCTTCCGCATCAGACGGAAGAAGAGCGGTTACACATGGTTCGAAAGCCACGGATCTTTATGTGTTGAGCAAGGCAAGGGCCGAAAGTGTATTATTTTGGTTGGCAGAGAACGACCTGTGTATGCCCTTCATCGGCACGATATCGAGGCAGCTGGGGGTATCGGCGAGAGTGAGATGTGGACCAAGTTATCTACATCAGGCATGTTTTTGTTCGTCTCATCGAATGTTCGAACACTCTTAGACCGATCATCCGAAGATCTCGTTGGCACTAGCATTCAAGCTCTGATGCGCGCTGAATCGAGAGTGGAATTCGGCCGCTCTTTGGAGAAAGCAAGAACTGGGAAGCGTGTCACCCACAAACATGAGATACTGAACAAAAGAGGTCTGGTGCTGCAGGCGCAGACCACTTTGTATCCTGGTGATGCCTCTGAGGGTCAGAAGCCAACGTTCCTCGTTGCTCAGACTCGACTATTGAAGTCGTCAACACGTCAAGTTGCCCCTGCTCTTGGCTCGCATGGATCGAAGTCGGTAAGCCCAATACAAAGAATGGATATGGCATCCGAAGAATCGACACCACACAGCCACCCATCAGCTCTGTCGACAAATCTTAGTCAAGAGTTGGTTATCGCGACGCCCAGGACCGGTGGATCGACATCCGTCGCGAATACTGGAGTTATTTCTCAGGCGGGTGGATCTGGTCTACCGATTGGATCGCAAGATCTAGCCTTAGCATCAGAAGACAACATCTTCGACGAGCTGAAAACTACTCGATGTACCAGTTGGCAATTTGAACTTCGTCAGATGGAAAAAAGCAACAGGTTACTTGCTGAAGAATTGGCCGCACTCCTGTCGAGCAAGAAGAAGCGAAAGAGGAGGAAAGGCGCCGGACACCCTCACCGCGACTGTGCGAACTGT
Organism: Cadophora luteo-olivacea; assembly: GCA_026120085.1. Lineage (NCBI taxonomy): Eukaryota > Fungi > Ascomycota > Leotiomycetes > Helotiales > Ploettnerulaceae > Cadophora > Cadophora luteo-olivacea. Next base: position 661,654 of record JALRMC010000015.1, read on the forward strand.
CACACGCGAGTCACTCCGGAATGGCGACGCGGACCTAGTGGACAGAGAGATCTATGCAACAGCTGTGGGCTGAGATGGGCTAAACAGGTGAGTCGTAGTAATTCTGAGCACAGTGGCACCGTCCGACAAGTCGGGAAGGGCTGGTCACAGTCCGACTCTTCCACGTCGCGAAGTTAATGTGTTGTGACGACACGCACGCAATCATCGATTGTTATTTGCCTTTTATCTCGACTTCGAAGACTGCGAGGTGAATATACGATGCAAGATGCCGTATGCCTTCGATTTTGCGAATGGACCTCATCGCTCTTACCTACACCCATACTTTTGTGTCTTACGCCTTGTTCTTGTATTGCCTCCGTCAACATTACCGCCGTATACTTTCTTGTGCTCTCCAATGTTCTGTTCTGCTCTGTCCTGTTCTGTTCTACACTATTATTCCTCAGATGTTAGCACGCCACGTTTTGTATCCCATCACATTTCCTTACCACCACTGCATACCATTTCTCCGTTCACCATGTCATCCATCCTTTCCTCTGATCCCTAACTAACATCTCACCCCTTCTACAGACCGGTCGCGTCTCCCCTCGCAACTCCACCCGCGGCGGCGACGGCTCCAAACAATCGCAAAACTCCTCCTCACCAGTGCACTCCTCTCCGCTTCAACAAGAAGTCTCGCAGAATGCAATCAGCGGCAACCCGAATCTCAACAAGACGGCACACGGCGACATGAAAGGTGAGGGAGGAGCGGCGGTGCCGGAGAGTCTGGGTGGGAGGAGTACCTTTGAGAGTATGCCGGTGCATCAGCCGAGTCAGGGGTATAGGGAGGGAGGGAAGAGGAAGATTACGAATATTGATGAGACGGATGAGGGGGTAACTTGATGGAGGGGTTGGATGGGAGGATGATCTGTCTTTTGATAGTGGAATTTAGACGAGCGTTGTGGTGACATGAGCTGGAACATGAGCCGGATGCATAAAACGAACATGCTGTTCGAAACAAGATATGGACGAGCGTGCGTAGGAACCTACGGGGCGATGGATGATCTTACGGATTGATGGTACACAATTTTCTTCTCTTCAACCTCTTCTGCTTTGCTTTGCTTTGCAATTCAAGCGGGTGCGTTGGCAGACTGGCTTGGATTTTGGCTTGGGCTTGGGATCGGGGTCAGGCTGGGCGGGTTCTACTCAAACTTACATTATATATTCTCCAGTGCAGCGATGGACTGCGTCCTCGTTCCGGTGCGGTCAGCAACTAGCTATCAACCCAAGTATCTAACTCGATATGAGATATATGTTGAAGCTTCTATTGTATTTATTCTGTCTTTCGTATTTGTATGCTGGCTCGTGTCATTTGCACATGACTTTTGACAATTCCTTGATTACCTTATGATCAATCGCGCGAATTTACCCAACCGAGATGTTACTTCCCAGGCTTCCACACAAGATCATCATAGCACATCCGGCCCCTCTACCTCTTCACTTCACCAAAAGAATCCTTATCTTATCTCACCCCATCCAATCCATGATATCAACATTCTGCCGCAGTGAGCACAATCAGCCTATCATGTGTCGTCCTTTATCCGGTGACATTAGGTTAATCACTATCACTGCATTCATTCGCTGCTCTGATGTCCAAGTAGAGATGGAAACTTTTGTTGCACGTCGCAATTTGCAGCCAGTCGGTGCCGATTTGTATGTTTCACGTCCGATTCGCTGTTGGTACATTCGGGTGCGAAGGTTTTGCTTGGTAAAATGTTATGAGGGTGTGGTGCTGGTGAGTCGGAGCCGAGGGGGGCAGGGATGTTTAGGTCGGTACCGAGGTGAGATTCCATTGTGATAGCTGAGGTTTGTTGGGCTGAACGGATGAGTAGGGTGATGGAGAGGATGGCATTTTGTTTGGGACTTGGTTCTTGGGAGGTCGCTTTGTAGAAATCACTCCCAGGTTTCTATTTGGCTTTGATTTCTTGGCTACTGTGGAGAGAGCAGTGGGGATAAAATATTGCTCGGTTAGAAGAGGGTGACAAGTAAACAACGTGAGGTATAGCTGAGTAAGCCCTACGTGATATATTGTTACGATTCTCATGTTCAATCCTCGAGGTTTCTGTCACACGACATCAGAATAGAAGAATACACGAAATGATTGTCATAAACCCGGTTAATATTTACATTTCCTCAATCAAAAGTCTCAGCTGAGACACGAGGTTCTCGGTCCCTCATAGCAGTCACAAACTTCCTCCACGTGTTGGTAACAACGAGGTACTTCACGCTCTTCTCCGCCGCATCAAAGATGCCCTCGCCGAAACCCTCCGGCAGAGTGACCTGCTCATCGCGATCATCGTGTATCGGATTACCATCATTGATACTCACATCAGAGCTCTCGATACCACGAATCTCCAAATCGCGAGTCGAGGGCACTGAAGACGAGCCATTGCTGAGTTCCCTCGTTATAGGCGACATATTCTTGAGAGAGAACTCTGCCGGAGCCGTCACGAAAGGCGTGACAGTAGAATAGGGATCATCATCCCGTTCTCTGATCCCACTGTTCGAGAATTTCACCAAGACTTCAACTGCCGCAGCGAACATCTGATCCAGAGTCTTCCTCAAGCTACCTTCGATATTGACTGGGAACTCCGCGTATCGCTCGCTGACTGCATATGCATAGATCTCTACAGCTTCGACCCAAAGCCTCCTCTTCGTGTCAGGCTTTAGATCTGCTGTAGGAGTCGCTCGTATATGTGCCCATTTGGCTTTCCAGTCTCGTACGGCGAGGAGAAAAATGATGTTCTCTGCAGTGAAGTCCTTCGTGGCTGCGAAGTGGAGCAGTGGAGTAGGGTTTGAGAGGAGAGCTTCTTCAAGCGCAGCAGAGGTGTACATTCTCTTCGAACTGTATGGAGATGTTGATGTATTTGCTTGTCCGACATTCGAATCTGTAACCGAGGGAGATTTGCCGTTGCTTTGGTACATAGATTGTTGATTGGTCATGGATGAGCTAGATCCTGAGCCTAGCGTCGTACCAGCCCATGACTTGTCGTCTTCCCATTTCTGAAGAGCAGAGGTAAAGGCTTTGTTGAAACGATGCTGGCGGTAGGCTTCGTATATGGGAAAGAATATGGTACAGGCTTGCATCACGAAGATGCCTGGAGCGAGCCTGCAGTATGCCTCGGTCAGTATTGTGATCGAAGGTTAGAGACACATTGGGGAAACATACCACATCGGTGGGACGAAGTATCGGTTGACCCATTTCCAGGATTTTCCAGTGGTGAAGACTGATGCGAACCACAGAGGAGCTCCTGGGAACCTATGAATTTGGTCAGCAAGGCAGAAAGGGAACACTGTTGACGGAAGTGCTTACCCCGAGATAACACAGAGAATGGTTTGAGCTCGCCAGTAATGTGTATCGTGGACATTTCTGATCCTATAGAGCAGGTAAGGTCCGTATAGGCAGCACCAAAACAGCTGCCACAACGCTGAGGGCACCCTAGATTTTGTTAGCACAATGTTCAAGTGTGTCTGTTTTGGACCATACCATTCAATTCCTTTCCGACATAATGCCTGACCACGAGGGTAGGCGACGTTCCCCCAATGTCCTTGGAGTTTTCGATTCGTCCCATAGATGGCTGCTGTAACGACAACTTGGAGGAGCATTCCAATTCCAATTCCGACATACGTCTTCTGAAGAGCCGTGAAATTTCTCCATTCAGATCGCATTCGGCGGATGCTGAATCCAGGCCTTCGTCGCTCTCGAATCGAGGCTCTGTCACTGTCCAGCAACTTTCTCTGCTGAGTACTGATACTGAGTAGCTGTACCATATTTGCTTGAAATAAAGCGATGCCGAAGGGCAAGTAGATGCTCATGATCCAGAACTCGGCAGAGCACAGGAAGTGTCCATTTGTCGTGTAGGCTAGCAATATCTTGATGAGATACACGTGCAAGAAGCAGACAGATGTGATTGCTAGAGGGATATTTCGCATTCTGAGAAATGGAAGTTGACGATTTTGGATGAGCCATGCTGAACCCAGTGCAAGGATGACTGTCCATATGATGGCAATTGATGCGTACAACTTTCCGAGGGAGTCCCAATTGACAGTAGAGCCCCAGTCACGTCCTATGGGGCTGATGTAAACCATTGTGAAGGGATTTTCAGTAGGAGTGTGTTCTGAAGTTGATTTGCCGTGGGTTGCCCCTACATATAGAACGAGAGTCAGAGAGAAATCGAGGATTATGTATTGCGCACACGTTCTAACAGTTCTTTTCAGGGCGCGAGATCAACCATCAGCTCCGCGAAAGCCATGCCGTTACCACACATCAATCGCGTGGAACGGCAGCTATCAATTCTAGTCCACTTGAGCGAGGTAAGGGACATCCAACGGATATGACAGTTGGAATGCTGCATATGATAGATTGTTGATTGGTCAGACTGAGAGAGCCGAGACTCTTGGCTGACGGGATGGATGAGATCCTATGAGAGGAGAAAATATAAAGTAAAGTTGGTAATTCTAGATTTCAGCCCACCGGCATGGGTGAGTAGAGATCGGATCTGCACTGTAGCGTCCTGTCAGGCTTCCTGTCAACCAATAGGATTGATGCCCCGAGATCTGATTGCAAGTGTCGGGACCAGGTACCGCCCTGCCGCCACGAACTTCCCCAGGCAGGCGATGATCAACAGCGGGACGATATAGAAAATGCCAACTTTTTCAATGGTCCAGCCGCTCTGGACTTGAAGTTTTGCTTTTGCGAAGTAGAGTACGGAGTGAGTTTCGAGTCTGTGTGTGCGCCACAGTTTTGTGGCGTCGACAACGGCATAGAAGGTGACGTATCACATCACGACCCCAGAACGGTTTCTCGTCCTTCCTTTGTGAGCCAAGTACTTCGTGCTACCCAGAGGGGTAGTACAAGTCTACATAATCCCATTTTTGTAGTCCGTGCTTAGTACTAGAGCATTTGACCTTACAAGTGTAGCCGGCCAATGAGTCTGACTGCTTATTTTCTTTTCTCTTGGCAATAACATAGGCCATGTACTGACAGAAAACGGCGGCTTAATGCACTTCACACGAACTACTCTGTACTCTGTAATATATGAATGCTGTCTGTGCGTACAGTATATCTGACAAGTCTACTGTCCTGCACTATCCCGCACCCACACCTCTCTTCCCCTGATGTAAAATGAAATGTGAATTATGCGGGCCAAAGACCTGCTTCGCAACTTCTGGGTGGCAAGATGCAGTTGAGAAGGCCCCCCAGTCTCTGAAGCATGAGCCCTGATGACGATAAAAATCATGAGCCGATTAGCCGTAGACGTACCGCTCGTATAGACCTCGTCATCAGCAAATGCCAAACAGATACCGGCTACGTGCGATCTTGCGGAGACATGAGATGCTCGTCGTTGTTGGATTCGGGTTTGATACGGTCTTCAGGCTGATAGAGCGCCACATAGAACGTCAAGCAGAAGACGAGCACAACCGCCATGGGTAATGCGTCAAAGGTGTAGACCGGCCATTCATGCTGCAGCAGATATCCATCCTCTGTCCAACCACCAGTCAGCATTCAAGACCAAGAAAAGCCGTGTTCACCTCTTTGTGTTTCGGTGTGCTTGTGGTGCGGTGCAAGGATACTAACCTCCCATAGCATATTCAAGAACGCGGAACAGGTTCCGGAATGCAATCAACAGACTCGTCGTATACAGCATAGCCATGTGCCGCTTCCAACTTAGATTCAAATGCCCGCTCGTAGCCTTGCCTCTCGCTTCAGCGGCCGAGAGTCGCTTGTGAAACGCATACGCCACAACAAGAAAGAAGCCAAAAATGATCATCTGAACTATCAGCCCAGAGAGGACGATCATCTCACCTTTGTGCTTCTTACCAGCTGTGTTTGCCTTAGAGAGGATTCCGCCTCCAGCGGCCTGGATAACGAAGCAAAGGGCATCGCCGCCGACAAAGATCTTGGTTAGCCAGGTGATGCGGATCAGGGAGTATTGCTCCCCGTGCGTGGCGCGCATGAGTCGAGAGAGGACCATGTAGATGGAGGCGGCGAAGAGGATGGGTGCTAGGAGGATAAAGAGCGTTTCGATGATGCGGGGACCGATGTTTGTGTAGTGATTCTGTGCGACTGCTCTGCCTGCAAAACCGATGACTTCAACTGCGATTTTTGTATTCGTATCAGTGAAATACCTGACTAGATGTCTGTGAAGTTGATGATTTGAAAGTGAAAAATCGAGGTTAGTGCTTACAAATACCTCCTATGACAAATGGTAGACAGAACCAAACTCGACGTTTAGCGAGCCGAAAGATGTGGATGGATGTCAAAATGCCAAAAACCACTGCTGCCGTTATACCTAAAGCCTCCGAGGGCTTGTATATCCAGTATCGTGACAGCCTCATGGTTTTTGTTGAGTATATCTGGCACGAAGCGTATGTGAATTCTGAAAGACTGGATGCGGCAGGCTGATCCTAATTCAAAGTCGCAAAAATCGAAAGCCTTGGAGCATGTCGATCGTGGGTATCTATAGATCAGTCGACCATTCAGTATTTTTCGGAGACTGTGCTCACTACACAATCCACAGTCTTGTTCTCATCCGTTCCGCCCTATCTTCTTTGCCGTCTGGAACAGAACAGTGGCAAATACTCCTTGATACTCCGACCGTGCCGTTGATTTTTGAAAGTATAGATTTATCGACGCGGAACGGATAGCTTACTGTCCCGGGGCGTTGTTTGTGGGCAGCAGAGCTGGTCTTACGAACACACGATGGTCTGGCTTCCCCACATATCTCTAGTAGCATGGCATAAGCCTCACCTCCTGCTTCTTCGTCTCAGACACCCCAGAAAGATACCTACCCCCACCCGACAAGGAGCACAACTGGTGTTTCTATGCCACACTATCCATTGGCGCATCATTTACCCTTATAATCACCTCAGCTCCCAGAAAGACAATCTATGAAATTTCATGCAACGCTCATGCGAATTTCGCCAGTTTCGACAGTCCTTTTTACTTCTGAGTCCTGCAAAGCAAATGTGAGAGGAATTGAAGTTGAGAGTTCCTCGTATCGTAGCCGATAAATCGACCCTGTTAGTACCGTCGTATAGTGTCCAATGAAAAGGCAAAAGAAGACTAAGCGTTTTCTCTGTGAAATAAAATCAAAGCTTGTATACGCAAAATTGCATGCTGAGGTGGCCCCTGAGCCTCCGAAAGCTCAGATCTTCGGCAAGGCAGGGTTAAATAGGCGAGGGCGTTAAACGAAAACGAGGAACAAGCAATATAAAGTGTAGCAGCTTGTGCCAAGGGGCTTTGGACATCGGCATTTATGCACTGCCGATGCTTGAGGCCATTGCGGAATCGACTTCTTTTAGATAAAAATAAGAGGAAGACTGGTGGGTTAGTAGAGAACGGTGAACCCGGAAGACCGCACCGGTGCAAGTTTCATACGACGGTAGGCAAGGAATTATATGCAATTATCGCGGAGCATAGACGCAGCATCAGGACAACAATTGAGTACAGGAAAACTATATAGCGTCCTCACGCATATATCGAACTCAGGATAGCCGTAGTGATGCAAACAGACACAACCAGAGTTCATACCACTGTTTCTGCAAATTTACCCTTAGGCATATACAAAAACACTGACGAATGTATGACGTTAATAATGATACATCGTAACTAGGGCGATATGCTAGGAATGGCCACTATATGTACCAGAACATGTTATGGTGACATCAATAATTTATTCCTTGTCTATCTTGGTTGCAAGCTGCAATAAGCCTTCGGCACTCGTTACTGCCATTTTCCCGCAGCAGCTTTGGCAGCCAAGGAGATCCGCATTCCCTGGCATCGTGATTGTGGTTGAACTGACACATTTTCTTGGCAGTCGGTGCCGAGTCTTCGTGAGTCGTGTCGAATCTCGGTCCCGAACGCAGAAGTCAATAATCTTTCGAGCCGCTGGGTAAGTGCCTATGCTCCACTATGTTTATCTTACTTTGTCCACTCGGTTCCAGACGATAAACAGGGCCAAAAATGCTGTAGACAGTTGGTAGATTCGGTACACTGTTCACGTATTGACCTTTGTCTCGATAATGGACATTGTATGGCATCTTAAACTAACACGAACAGTTTAATTGGAACTCATGTTTAAGTCGAAAGCATGAACTTCCAGCCTTGGCGTATCTTGCGACCCGACATTATTGCTGGGGCTTTTGTACAAGAAAAGATTTCTCGGCCTCAAGAATGAGATCATTAATCTAAGACGTCAGATGGTGCAGCCTCACTAGTTCTATCAATGCAAAGCCAATTCATATGTACTTCGCTTCGTTTTGGTAGAAAAGAGACTCCGAAATCTGCTAAGCGAGAACAACAAAGCATGAGAAAATTTTCCTTCCTTTCCTTCTTCACGATGAAATGCCAGGACAAGAAAAAGATGACGATGACTTAATCAGACATGTTGTTCTCAGTCTATGTCCTGATCATAGGATTGTTCATCTGTTGTGATCGGCCACCTATTCCTCCGATGCAAAGCCCGGCTCGACGAAGCTCCGTGATCCGCTCGACGATTGAAAGAGAGCCGCCTTGAATAGCTTGAGTGCTCATTCATGACTTCTTGGTAGTAATTGATTTGATTTGTCTTTCTTGTCCCTGAAAACAATATATGGGGACAGCTTTAAGCTTTACAAGCTTCGGTTTCCTTCTTCTCTCCTTTCTCATTGAATGGTAAACGAAAAACAGTTATAGCTGCAAGCTTCTCTAAAATGGCATCCAATCCACCATCTCGGTGTTGTACCGTCGGCGTGAAGCACAGGTAATTCTGAATCCTTCACTGCTCTCCAGTCACGCCGCTGTGGGTGTGTGCCGTTGATTGCAAGACATAGCTGATTTCGCGCGCTGACTGCTTACCAAGTGGCACACCTCAAGGCAGACTCGTTAAGGTTGCCAAGACATGGGACGCCTACATTGCGACTCCACCAGCCGATAATGCGCACAAGCAGACCGGTATACTATTCTGCCCGGACGTCATCGGCATTTGGGGAAACAGCCAACTGATGGCAGATCAATTCGCTGCTAATGGTTATTTGACCATGATCATTGACCTTTATAACGGCGATCCTGTGGCTTTGAATACTGTCGCAGCTGACTTCGAACTCATGAAGTGGTTGGAAGGTGGAAGCAATGGCAAGAATCCCCATACGGCGGAAGCTGTTGACCCAATCATTGCCGCAGCAATCAAGAGCCTCAAAGAGGAGTATGGTGTGAAGAGGATAGGCTCTGTTGGGTACTGCTTCGGCGCTAAGGTGTGCTTTCCGAGCTTTTGAAAGATCAAACTAACTCACGCATACAACAGTATGTTGTTCGTCACCAGGGAAAAGGTATCGACGTTGGCTATCTCGCCCATCCGAGTTTTGTCGACGAAGACGAGTTCTCAGCTATCACTGTTCCGCTGTCGATCGCCGCCGCCGAGATTGATACGATCTCACGGCTGAGCTGCGCCACAAATCTGAAGACATACTAAAAGGTTGTGGCCACCCATACCAGATCAATCTCTTTTCTGGTGTTATCCATGGTTTTGCTGTGCGGGCCGACTTGTCTAAGTGTGTTGAGCGTTTTGCGAAGGAACAGGCCTTTCACCAGGCACTTGCTTGGTTTGATGAATACCTCCGGTGATCAGTGACGACGGGATAAAATCGATAAGATGTTCGGACGCTGGATGATATAAGTAGAATATTACCTGGTCTAGAGTATCACCGCTTTGGCTACCTCTTGATTAGGTACGGCCTTCGTGGAGTTATGTAAAATGAAAATCTACAAATGAAATCTTGTATTTTACTATTCCCTCCGATGCACCAGCAGAAACTACTACTCAATTTTGAAGGCAAAATGTTTGAGTAGTTGAGACATTGAAGTCGCTCGCTCTATCTAGTGGTATTGTTAGTATCTTCAAATCGTAAAGCATCAAATCACGCTGTACATGATTAGCTTTGGACTACGGGTTGCCACGGATATTGAGAATTTGAGGTTACAAAGAATACAGAATAGCGATGCTCTCTCTATACATGTTTACGAGACGTGCGAGGACATTGCAAGCAGAGCAGATCCAAACTCGGTCACACTATTTTGAGATACCACCAAGTCACAGCGTACCAGTCAGAGAGTGATAGTGGAGGTCGGCATAAGCGGTTTGATAATTTATAACTCAATGCCGCTCTTGAGAAGTATACTGATACAAAGAAGAATAAAAATGCCAGGCTTATGGGCAGACTGTCAAGCAAAGATGACAGGTACTATCAATTCATCATCTTGCCGATATAGCTGCACCTACAAAACGACACCCTGTTTAGACACAATAGGATAGGTGTAGGTTCCATTCAGAAGGGTTTCAGTTGGTCCGTACCATCTCACTAGAAGCCATCAAGTCAGAACATTTCTTCTGGGTATACGTTCAGGTGATACTTACAGTTCACTGTAAAGTCCCCACCACCCGCTGGAGAAGGCAGCCAATTGTTCGTCCAGTTCGCGCCCGGCGCTATATCAGCCGGCTGAATCAAAATCGAGAATGCTCCGTTGCTGCTCGCATCAGCGTAAACCTGCGTACCATCGGAGTAGGTCAAGTTGCTGCGGTCACCGAGCGCGTAGCGGTCTAAGCTATTCGGAACCAGATAATTAGAGCTGTTGTACGCCGTCAAGCTCCAGAAGCCGGTCACGGGAGGCTTCTCAGAGAATGTCATGATGTAAGACTCATTTGCTGCCAGCTGTAGTGAGACTTGGGTAGCAGGAAGCGCTGGGTCGAGATATGTAGGATACGCTGCCACATAATCGGCAAGTTGGAGATAGCCGAACCAGGCGATGTATGCGCGAGCGGTATATTCTATACCGAAGTTGCCACTTAAGCTTGGATGGAGGATGAACCATCCGTTTTGGTCGAATGCATGGTTTGATGAGTCTAGCAGAGCTAGGAACTCTTCACCGATGAGCGTATAAACTTGGTTGTAGTCGATTCCAGCTGGCGTGGAGTAGGTTCCATTGTTAATCCCAGCAGCAGCAAGCATGGAAGCGACGCGCGACTGGTCTGATTTGTCGATTGGCGGGTTGGCTGCGGCGAACTGAGCTAGTAGCTGGAGAGTTTGCGTCGTTTGAATGGCACTGAAGTTGAATGGGAGAAGGAAGGCAGCATCCGACAAAGAACCATTGCCCAGAAGAGCAGGATTGAGTGCTGCTGTCAGAGGCTCTTCATCGCGTTCAATTGTTGCCATGGATACCTGGGATTGAATCGATTGGACTTCTTCGAGATCAGCATCATTGTTTTTGATAACAATTCGCATCATGATGCTCCCATATGTGGTGGGAAACTTGATTATGCCCTGGTACTTGTCACTCTCGTAGCCTTCTCCAGTGATCCAAACGCCTGGTTCCTCGTTTCCCGCAGGTGTTAAAAGGTAATCTCCAGGCGGGCTATTGGAGATGGACCCAAGATTTGCGAAGTTGTTTCCATATCTTTATGGCCAAAAAGAATGAGCAAGGTCTGAACCGAGGGACTGGGCTAGTAGATGGGAACTTACAAGTCATAGAAAGGGACGACATAAAATCGATTCGTGGGAATCTCAGGCACAGAAAGTACAACATTGGCATGCGAAAGATCGATTGCAGCTCTAGAGTACAACGTATCGACGTTTGGCCGGACCAGGACTTCAGAGTTGGCGTCTGCCAGGCGCGCTTCGTTCTGAATATTGTTGGCACCCACTGCCCTGAGGGTCGGCTCAAACGTTTGGACGTACAAGACAAGAGGATATCCGTACTACACTATTAGCTCTTCGGTTTGGCATACAGAACGGAATTTCGTGTACCATCAAAGAAAATGCTGTAGCATTGTTGATGCTCACGGATGAATTGTCTGGAACGGTGGGCGTTGAACATGGTTCGTCTATGCCGGGAGGTGGAACAGCAGCCGTCGCACCTTGCTTGAGGACCAAAACCAACGACAGCAAAGCTGGCGTAAGGTACATTTTGATGTGTAGAGATATGAAGATATTTAGATGAATGAGTTCTTAGGCTTAGCTAGAGAGAAGTGTCTGAGTTATCTCCAGGACCTTTTCAGAGCTGGACTGTAGTTTATATATATATCAGATCACGGTCACGTGAGGGCAAGTCTTCTGTGAGTGTCAAGGCCTAACCCTACATATTCAGCCTGTATAGCATTGAGCAATCATAATGGTATCCACATGCCTCGGTATTTTTCCAGTTCTCTCTTCGAAACTTTTCTTGTCTGTAGACTAATTGTGGCTTTGCAGTTCTATAAACTTTAAGAGTCGGTGGCACGGATTCTAAATCACCGACATCGAGAAGTTGCACTAGAATTTCTAACGTGTAGTTCGTCCGCTCACCGTCTTGGATCTTTCCAGCACAGTACAGATTTTGATTTACTTATTCAATTCATTTTACGGAAATCGTTCAATAGAAATATCCTCCTGGCATGTTGAATCTGTAAAATAGGCGACCGGGGGCTGTGACATGGATTTTTGACATTCATCTTAGGCCGAACTGCAATGATCAAATTGGTGGTATACATAGCGAATGTTTTTTGAGTGATCAAGTTCTGAGTCCTGAATCAGTGGGCCTTCACCTACTGCAAAGTCTCAGTGTAACCTACTTGGCCATAATCATATCATGGTTCTTGGCGTCTTGCTAAGACGAAGTTTGGTGCTACTTACAGTAATTGGTCAATCCGCCTCGCTCCCATAGATGTCATGCATTATGCTCCCAACGATATCTACCGGAGAAGATATAATGCTCTATGCTGATAAGAACATCATAGTAACCCTACAGCTAAGCTGGTCTTTCCTGCTGGATCTCTCTGATGTCTGCCCAATCAAAATTCCTCCTTCGTGTGCAAAAATGCTTCAAACGGGGCAAGTGAGTCTCAATTGAGATTTTGAATGGCTAAAACTTGTTTCTTTCACAATTTTCAAGCCGCTCTGCTGCATGGAGGAAGTTTCTTGCCAAGTCTCCTGAGGGCGGGCAAAGATGCTAAACATTCTGTCAAATAAAACCAAATCAGATCTTATATAACCTAAATAGTATTCGACTTCAACCCTCGTAGCCATAGTTTCTTTGCCTCCCATACTAACAAAGAGAGTCTCACAATCCCTAGCAAGATGTTCTGGCTGCTACCTCCTGGATCTTTCCATCTGCCAAGACTCTTCCATTCGGTCCACTCTCAAACCATCCGGATCCTTGGCTGCCGCCACAGCCAACATCCTAGTGTCCCGGCACTTCCTGTTCCGTCCCGAGTTTCGTTCTGAGTCCCTAATTCACCCTTCTGCAGCTGAATTATGTCACACTCTGATCTCAAGGGCTACCCAAGAATTTGTCAATCGTATCAACCGGCGACTTTCGTTCGCCACTATTGGTCAGATACGCTAAGTCTGCCGTGCTAGTATGCAAAATGAGGTGTGCGCTTCAGGAAAGGATCTAGGAGAGGAAAACACACAGTGTAATGGTCGTAGTGTTTATGGCGTAACCTCCTCCCGGGTAGACTCGTCTGCTTAAGGTGCTTGACGAATGCAGTCAGATCCCTTTCCGCCATCTGATTTTCCCGCCGCGTTTTCATTCATCTGCTTCGAAACAAACAACTGCTGGCCAGGAAATTGTCTTGGGTTGTTTCTGAGCCTCTTAAAGCTCCCAAAGATCGACGCTCAGTTTGCTAGACCAAAAGCTGGTGCTCGGCGCCTTGTCGTGATGGTACTTGAACTCTACAGTCGCTGGGTAGATTTATCTATGGTGTAACAGCGACCGAGGGGACGTGCCATACGAAATTCCGTTTCTTGGCTCCAGATATGGAGTGATAATATCTCTTGATGGGTATCTGATCTGGCCTGCACCTTCGTACTGATATCGTTCCTTTACACCAACTCGCTTATTTCTCTCCCAGCACCCTTCTCTCCCTACAGAAAATCAACCAACCATACCCGCGGTGCCTATCTGCATCCAATTGCTCGTCCACCCTGCGTCTTTCGGTCTGATCCATTAAGGGGGGAAGGCAAGTTCACAATTCTCGTTCAAACACACCCCTTTTTCCTCGGTCTTCCGAGTCATTTGTACCTCGCAAACGCAGCCTTCCTTCCCTCCCCTCGCTCCTCCCCATCTCCAATTTGCAACTATAAAAATTCCACCAACCCCCATACAACACCTCCTTCCCTCCTCTTAGTGTCCTCAAGCAACCACACCTCCCTCTTTCATTGCCAACCCATGATCATCACCTTCCCGCAAATTCAAAATCCCATCCATTCGCTTCACCATCCAATGGCATTCTACCTTTTCATCCCTCCCGCAAAACTTCTGTTGCACATCGACACCTGCACAAATGTTCACCTGTTTACGCTAGTAGGGCTCTCATCCAATTGGATTACCACCGCTTCGCTTAATTCCTGACCAATCATACCTGCAGGAATCCACTTGCATGATGGCACACGACGCCATGCAGGATACACATGACATGCGGGCTGTGAGCCAGTCATTGTGGTCTACAGGAGTGGGAAGGAGGGTTTTGTTTTTGTTACACGTCGTGAGTGCAGTGCTGTTTAGCGGTTTTTCGGGTGGGGCTTTGCTTGTGTTTCACTGGGCCTGTGGTTGGGGATGGCGATGAGGTGAAATGTTGGTGAAGAGAGGTCAAAGATCTTCTTTTCGTTACTTTGAAGGAAAGCTGTGAGTTATCTTGATTTTTGTGGTGTAATTCTATTGTTGATTGTTATTGTGAAAAGTGTTGCTGAGTGCGACAGCTCTAGTTGTTCTAATTATGCACTTGTGTGATTATCGGCTTCCTATGTCTATCCCATTCAATACCCTTTCCTGTTCCTGATCTATCGCTGTTCTAAATCCCTGTCTATTTGTGTTCTGTGGTTCATTCTTTGGTATTTGGGCTGAAACGGTCGACTCTTTCGTTCTCTCCTTCTCTTGGCTCGATTCCCCCCTTCAGCAAAACCACTTCTTCACTTATCAAACACCTCATTTCCTCCACCAATTCTCGTCCTCTATATCTGCACCTCCAATCCCACTCAAGGCATGCTAACATAACTCCTCGCCCTCTCCAAGTCCGCCTGCGCCTCCGCATCTTCACCCGTCTTTAACGTCTCCTCATCATCCCCACTGTACGCAAAGCGACTCCTCTTCCTAATCCTCGCGCCATAAAAGTAGAACACGTACGGAATCGCACAACACGCGAGACTGATGAAGGCCAGTAGGGAACTCGCCCACTGGTAGCCAAGTCTATCATACATCTGTTTCGTAAATAAGACAGTTGCCGCGCCCCAGAAAGAACGAATCAGTGTCTTAGCGGCGAGAGCGGACGCTGCTTGATGCTGGTAGGAGTCGACGAGGTAGTTGTTTGCGGAGTTGTAGAGGAAGATGAAGCCGAAACCGACTGGGAAGCCGCCTAGTGCTGGTCCGACCCAGGTTAGATGTGGATAGGATGTCCAGGCGAAGATGAAGAGTCCGATGGGAATGCACCAGCAGGAGATCATCATGGGCACGAGACGGGCTTCAGCTGGTGGGCTGCCGTTGTGTTTGTGGTAGAGGGAGAGGTAGTGTTTGTTGACGATCGGGGCGCAGCAAGCGGACGCGACGACGCCGATGGCTAGGGGAATGAACATCAGGCCTGTGATGCCTGCCGTGTAGCCTTTGCCCTCTTGGAAGACGATGGGGAAGGCGACGAAGAACATGTAGAGGAGACCGTAGAGGACGGACATGTAGAGGGAGAGGAGTAGGACGATGGGTTCGAGGAAGAGGAGCTGGAAGGGCCGAACGAGGAAAATGGACATGCGTTCGCTGAAGGGGCGGAGGTCCAGATCTTGCTCGGTGATGTGCTCCTTGCTTCCTGTTTCTTTGCGCATTTTCTTCGCTCGGGCGGCGAGGATGGTTGGCGCGTATGTTTCGGGAACGGTGAAGGTTATCAGAACCCAGACGATACCCGCTAGGATGAGTTGAATCCAGTAAAGCCATCTCCAACCTGCTGCGTCTGAAAGGAAACCACCAACGAGAGGACCGATTGCTGGACCGATGAAGGGAGCTGCTGAGAAGGCGGCCATGGGAACACCACGCTCTTCAGTCTTCCATAGGTCGGCGAGGGTGCCGCCGATGATGGTGATGGGTGCTGAGAAAGCGATACCGTCAATTGCTCGACAGACGAGGAGGGTTGCGATGTTGTCTGATACAGCGCAAGGAATGATGAAAATCGTAGCTACGAAGAGTGTTGTGGCGTAGATCATTCGTCGGCCGACGACTTCTGACATTGGTGCGAACACCATTGGCCCTGTAAAATCGTTAGATTGATATTCGTGCATCTTCTTATCTTCGAATAAAACAGTGGAAGCTCGGAGGCGAGTCGATAATTAGGCATTTGAACATACCAATACCGAATCCAACAACGAACAATGTGATGGAAAGCAGGGCAACCTCTTCGCTAACACCAAACTCTTCCGTCACCCCCGCAATATCAGCCGTGACGACCGAAGAAGCGAAAGCGACCACGAAACAGGTGAGGGCAACAATCATTGTGATGTACCACTTGTATGCTTTGCTCCAATTCTTCGGATTTTCGGGATCATTAGGTAGAAACGTGACAAGCTTGTAATCCCCTTTTCCATCTGGTGTCCGAACACCAGCATCCATTTCACCAGAAGCAGTCTCTTTCGTGTATTCTTCGAGATTGGCCTCATTGGTCATGGTACGATACGGCAAATTGATGTCGAGCTCGGGATCTCTTCTTGTTTCTTTGTGAGATAGATGCGAGCCGGTCCGTTGGAGACCAGAGCTGGCCGTACTTGATCGACGTACTCGAGAGCCATTGGTGTGTGTTCGGGTAAGTGTTGGTGATGCAGCGTTATGTGTGATGGGTTGGTACATTCGACCTGCAGATTCTGGGGGTTCAGTAAGTGTCGACATGATGCTCAGACTTCTGTAACAGCGTTGTTGTGGTTGTTTTAGTCGATCGAAAAGTACGATGTCCGAGGTAGCGGTTTGTGGCGACTAAGAGTGAGAGCCTGCTTTGTTGGAACACCGAACTGTACCAGCATCGTGGGACTGGGTCTTTATATATGAAAGACTCGCCCCCCTGCACAAATCTTTCCAAGATCCACGATACGAAAAACCTCATGATGGAATGAATTCAAATGTACCAGAAGCGGACCGAATTACGACGAGCGACCAGTCAGAGGCTGCAATGTCTTGGCAGCAAGCGGCGATATCTCGCTGAGTCCAAACATCTGGACCAACCAGATACAAATGGTCATGAAAATAGAGCCGTGTCTCAGTACCGCCTGGGATCTGACGGGACGCACAGATCTCATGGCATGCAGATGAGTATGATTATGAGTGGCCGAAAGGAACATGAGCCCTGAATGTGATGATAATGCCTGTCTTTCGATAAGGAAAATGCCCACTTGATTATTCGATTCGTTCTTGGACGTTGAATCACTCTGGACTTGCGTACTGTGCTCGAGAGGATACCTATTATCATTTCCAAATCGTTGACTTGACGATATGAGAGGCTCTCCTGGATACTTCTTCTGTCGAAGTTAATCAGCATCGTACGTCTTGTAGCACTGACTACGTCACCGACACCATTCCCGATAACAGAACACGAAAAAGGTAAGGAAAAGAAGATTGGGTACATCTTGAAAACTGGAAGCGTTCCACTTGAAGAAGCTCCTTCATTGGTAAAAGATTAGAAAGGGGTTGTTTTCCAGTGGGGCTGTACCTGGGTATTTGTTGTTCTAGGTTGAAAAGTCAGGTTGACAGCCGCTGCTGCTTGCATCAAGCGAATCCGCGTTAAGGTTACGCCGAGCACGACGAGGACGAGCAAGCGAGAAGCTTAATAACCTCGGCAGCGCTACCACACCACAGGGCTGGCGTCCCGGTTTCGGGCCTGCCGGTGTCGGAGGAAACTTTGGTTGACTTTGTCTCCCGAGGCTTTGACTTTGTACATCTGAATACCTTCATCCCGTCGACTTTCGGGCCTCCAGCATTCGTCCTTCTATGGTGACGCTTCATGCCTCAATCCTGTCCATCCCATCTCTTCATTGTCGGGATGAATGTCTTTCCGACTTCAAGCCACATGCAGCTCGTATGCAGCCACCCGCAGCCACAAGTGCGGGACAGGTAGCAATTCCCCCGCAGTGACTCAAAGACTCAGGTTGAACTTCAGTATCATCATGGATAAGTAAAGCATTCCAGATGGCAGGAACGTACTTCAGCTTTCATTCTCTCTGCAAACATTGACCATCAGCCTTTCTCTTATCTCCAAGAAACAGCCCAAGACCCGAACCGTTCGCCCAACATGACCACAACCATCACCTCCACTTGCGCATGCCGCAACTTCTCCCTTACTGTCGACTTTCCCAACTCCATACTTCCTATGAATCGCGCGTTATGTCTTTGCAACAACTGCCGCCGAGCATCAGGCTCCTGCGGATGGTCCAGCCTCCTCGTCCCTCCAACCCAGGTCATCGATCCCTCAAAATTCCAAACTACCGCCTACGAATCTTCGAAGGGGGTATTCCGACACCACTGCACGACATGCGGTGCTCATACCTTTACAATGGTACAAAGACCCCAAATGAACGTCTGTGTTCTCAATACAGGGCTTTGGGACCGTACTGAGGGCTTGATACATTGGACAGGCACGAAATGGATTGAGGATACTCTGGATGGTGGCATCAGTGTATGGTTCAAAGATGTGAAGCGCGTTGACGGGACCAACGAGGGAATGAAACGCTGGCTGCGCCGTGATGATGCGGGTTGTGAGTTGGTACCTGAAGGATCGTTCCTGGCTCTGTCAAAGGAGGAGAAAGTCCAGGGCGACAAATTGAAAGCACAGTGTCTCTGCGGCGGCGTCAAGTTCTATGTTACTCGACCGAATGGAGCTTCTAAGAAGGTCCAGTCCCCTTTCCCTGACTTGATGGTCCCGTATCACTCGGAATCTCCAGCGAACCCAGATAATGTTACCTGGTGGTTACGGGATAATGATACCAAGTATCTAGCTGGGACATGCGCGTGTCCTTCCTGCCGTCTGTCTTCTGGCTGCGAAATACAGCCGTGGGCATTTATACCCAAATGCAACATCTTACAGGAAAGTGGATCGCCGCTCGATTTCTCTATGGGGACTTTGAAGAGCTATGCCAGCTCGGAGGGGGTGACTAGAGAGTTTTGCGGTACTTGTGGTGCTACGGTCTTCTGGCATTGTGATGAGAGACCAGAGTTGATTGATGTAAGCGTGGGATTGTTTGACCCGGAGCAAGGAGCGAGAGCTGAGGGTTGGTTGGATTGGTGGACAGAGAGGGTGAGTTTTGAAGAGCTTGCTCATAGTAAGGATCTTGTTGCTAGCTTGGCGGATGGGTTGAAGAGATGGAAGGCAGAGGGTAACAAGGCTTAGTCTATCACTGTAAGTCAGCTTGTAGGCCTAAGAGTTTCTAGGCTAGTTGACAGGTAGGGTTTCAAATTTCTCAGCTGGAAGATTGCTTTGTTGTGCCGCTGACTAAGTATGTTGCTTTGGTCACGTAGAACGATATAGAGAAAGATGATCTTGAAGAGAAACAAATTATTACACCATATTGAGGTCCTGCATCTTTCTCTTCTATGCGTTGGACTAGAGCTGTGTTGTTTTCTACTTTGAAAGAAGAAACAAAACTGTCAGGTACCTTTGCATTTTACAGTGAAACATCTGAGAGGCTCTCACCAGCTGATACCAGACCTCAAGAACTTTCCTTTTAGAGCTAGCTCTCTGACTCAAAAGACAAAGAAAGCTTTACAGGAATCATCTCATTTTGTCTCCAAAGAATGAAACACCCTCTAAGAGCGAGAGTTCTTTCTCCTTCGTCAGAAGAGACTCGACGTCGAACACATCCGTCCCCTCGAAAATTTCCCACAACGCTTTATCTCCGCCAACGCTATTATGATCACACTCCACTCTGTGGGAATTTCTGGCGAATAGATGCTCTTCCCCTCCACAAAAAGTGCATTTCGCCCTCTCACGCACAAAATTCCGTCTCCAATCTGAGTCCCCCTCACAAACTCTAACAACAGTCCACAAAGTGGATACCGACGCCCATCCGTTCCATCCAAACGACTTCCTCCCAACTACCCAGTTCTGCTTACGCCTATTGGAATTGTAGCTGCTGCTTTTACCAAGATACGGCCCAGTCTGGACGCTCGCGAATTTCGCAGTTTTCCACCCCCATTCCCGTCTACGCACACGCGCTCTATCCGAGATCAATGTATTCCCTTCTTCCCACGTACACCAGCATTGGCCGAGTTCATGACACGACTGCTTCGCCTCATCGACCAAGTTCTCAGAAGTGCGAAAATACCTGTCCATACTCCCACTCAAAGTGTACTGTTCCACTCTTTCTTCCAGTGCAAGCTCAAAATACCACTGATGACGGACCATACATTCCTTCTTCTTCCATGCCGAAGCAATATTCGAAAACAAGTTTGATTTCCCCTTTGGTTGGTGGAACCTCCACTGCTGCAAGCGAAGCACGAGGCGGCCGTTGATCACTTTCGCTGCAGTGGTGCACAGCATGTTTTGCCGCGGCCCCATGTGGCTCGTCGTGCTGCCGGAGAGGAGGTCAAGCGATAAAGTATAGTCCTGACCGAGACGGTACTGCTTCATTGCCAGGTCGATGGTAAGTGCGACGCCACCACGAGGAAATTGGAAGTCAGGGAGACCAGGGAGGTAGCGCGGGCTATCGCAGATGATTTTAGGGCTGTAAGGTGGTTGGGGGGTGTGTAGGATGTCGAAGCTTTGGCAGTAGATGTGTAAGGGGAGGTCGCGGGAGATGAGGTTGAGGAAGTGTTGGGGTGGGGATGGGTTGGAGAGGGCGAAGGAGATTTTGGGTTTTCTTGGTGGGATGCTGTTGTGTCGGAAATGGGTCAGAAGCTCGCTATCGTAGAGTGCCTTGGTACAGAGGGAGAGGAGAGTGATGTCTGGTGGAGAGAGGAAGTCGAGTATACACCAAAAGACGGTTTTAGGGAGGTCGAGCAGGGTGGGTGAGATCGGAGTGGTGGCTCTGAAGTCTGGTCGGGAGAAGAGAGTGGCTTTCAAGTGGGTGAGATTGGAGGACGAATGGGAGTTTGTTAAAGCCGTGGCATCCTGGTGTGTGCAATTTCGATTAGCACTGGTGCCCCCGCTCTTGACTGTAGTGTCTTTCATCGTGACCTGCATATTTCCTTCACGACCAAGATGTACGACTCAAGGATCTTTGCGTATTGAAAGTGTGCAGGAGGGCGAGAAAAGTCGAAATATTTCTTTATATTTCGGGTTGTGGAATCAAGGTCAAATATGACAACAGATCTGCTCCTTACTTGCGACTATTTGGGACCGAAAGGCTGAAGTGGCGGAAAGCCCCGGTGCTATCAAAGGTGGTTTGGGCTTGGAGACTAAACCAAAATCTGAGTAGTCCTATGTCAAAACTTAATTTCCACCATATCAGATCCTCACTGACGTTTGCAATACCTGGTGCTGTGGCTTCCTATCAAGTCTGCTTTTCATCAGCTTTGAGGAGCGAAGTCAACACAATTTCAATTAAGCGAAGTCCAGTGACTCCACCCCGCCAGCCAGCCTTCCGTGACTTCGTCGATAAAGAAAGCCTAAAACCTCCTGCTTTAACAGAGACCAAGTGGTGAGATGAGATCCGAAGTCTGTTTTCATAGACTTTCATATGTTTCGTTGATCGGATGGAACGCTGAACAGTTTTGCTCGCGGTACTTTTGGCCTATGCGTCGATCGCTATGGCCTTTTGTCTTTATGTTTTCCAACACGGGTTCTGGTGGTTAATGGACCGCGATTACAAGGAGGGTAATATGCATGGTTGTATTCACCACTGTATTGAATAGTTGACCTTGATGACCCTGATTTTCGCTCAGCCTGAAATTCATTGCTCCAATTTACAGGCGTATTGATACTCCGCACCAATACTTTCCAGCGCTTCCCGAACTTCATCATGCCGTCGATAATCCTTTACTTGAACATAGCTTGACAGCTTCGATGACTGCGTAGAAATCTTCGACACTTCTTCAATCATCGCGAACCAGAAATACAACAAACTGAAAGCCTTGTGCGCACAACTGGCACGAAGTCACAAGACAAGATTGATATCACTCCAGCCAATCTCACCTCACTTCACCTTTTCAAAACTTTCAGCTTCTTCTCCCTGCCATCCCTCGACACCTGTTCTGTCTGTTCGCGTCTAGGTCTCTTTCCCTGAAGAAGCTCGAAGCTTCGTCCTCATCATCGCTCTGACGATGTCGTCCAAAGACACCACTCTACCTGGCACAGAAGAGGCTTACCACCAATTTGTTAGCCTGTGTCCTCAAGACGCCAAAATGGAAGGAACGGTCGATAGGCAGACAGACGTGGAAGCTCAGCTTCTTCGATTTACACAGGTAAGCATATTCTTTCCACAATGGGCTCCAAGGGCGCCAGATTAGATTACACTGCAGACCAGGACGAAATTTCTGGAAGAAGAGAAGGTCCTAAAAACTACTTTAGGATGCGACTGAAACAATGGTAATGATCTCCAAAGATCAACTCGCGAATTTCCTTGCGTCTATGATTCGACTTCGTGGTCAAGTCACTGCTCTGAGCGCCGATACCAAACACCTCAATAAGAAGCTTACAAGTGTCACTGAGAGCTTGAAGAGCATCGAAGAGCACCACGGGTGCATTGAGTTCCATCTGTTCCCCAAGCTTCCTCTTGAATTGAGATGTATAATCTGTAAGTCTGGAGTGTTCTTGTTCTTTTTACCTACCTTCTAATTCCCAGCACCTTTACAAAATCATCAACTGACCGTACTGTCTCCTGGTAGGGCAATTGGCGCTTTTGAGGCCCTCTGTATTGGTACTTCTATGCGACGAACTCCAGGATCCCACAGACGGGTACGGTGGGGCTCCAATCTGGGGACACACTACAACATCGATGCAGCCCAAGATCCGCTACGTATGCCGAAAGTCTCGAGACGAAGCTTTGAAAGTTGAATGTCCCTATATGGAAATCGATAGGCATTTACCTTTGCTATTCTGCCACGAAGTTGTCGATACCTTTGTCTTCATCGCAAGCGGAGCCGAAGACGATCTCCATCATTACAATCTACTGGAAGACCTCGCGCAGCGTCGCAACATGGAGCCGTATATGTGTATCACTAAGTTTGCTTGCCGTTACGTCTTCAGTTCTGAGCTGATTTCCGATGATCACGCCGTATTTGCGACAGCGATGAGAGCGCTGTCGTACATCGGGTCCAAAGAACTCGTTTTCGTGGTTGGCAGCGAAGAAGCCTGCCGTGATCCGAACTTGATCCTTGCTTTACCAACAGGCACCCCTCGAGAAATGCTGTCTATAGAGGACGTTGAGGAGCATAGACTGGCCATGGAATTGAATGCTTCTCATGACCTTTCTTGGGAGGAATTTGAACACTACCAACTCAGCAGAATTCGGAAATTCGCAAACCAAATCAATCGATGCCGACAAGAGCGAATCGACAGTAAATATCTCTACCCATCATTGGTCACTACCAGATGCTGACTTGTACTTTCCAGTGGGGCTCGATCCTGATTTCGATGGAGCTAGTGGGCAATATATTCAAGATCCTAGCGACTGGGCAATTGAGAAGGTCACTTATATGGAAGCCACGACCGCTGCAGCGCTGAAAGATGCGGAAAATACCCGTGTTTGGAATATCAGTCACCAGAAGCACACTAGTCCATTCTAGATGGATACAGAAACGAAATTGCTTCAAGTCACAGTCTTCTAGTGCCAGCAGCTCTTCCAAGGATGCTCCTGTTTCTGAGCTGGATTTTCCCAGTTCTTTCGCAATGAATGGAAACTTCTCATTACGAGGTGTCCCAGGAAGATTCATCGATGGAGAGCGCAGAAGCACGTTTGTGTTTATCTCCTAAAGACACATGCGGCGACGGTTTTCTTTGCCAGGAAAGAATTTAGGAAACAAAAATGTAATTGGCTCTTTAAATTTGATCACTTTCTGTGTATCGGCTTGTACTTTTTGAAAGACATGGCAAAATTATGGAAGTATTATTAAGTGACCTGCAAAATCTTCAAAGAATCCATTTATTGCAACCTAAAGTATGAAACCTAGGTACGCGCCCCTTCCGCAGCTTTGGCGTATCTGCCCGCCGTCCACCTTCTCATTCCCTTTCCAAACCACACCATTCCCAAGAACGACAGATTTGAGACTAAACAAATCATCGCCATGATAATACTTGTATTTCTCAGCCCATCAGCACTTAACCATGGCTGAATCGCAAACGTGAAGCCCATGCCGAACAAGTTCCTCACAAACAACATCAGCACCAAGGCTTCGGAAGCGACCAAAGAGTAGCAGTCCACCGCATAAGTGATAGCAATCGCTCCTCCAGAACCGATACCGAACGCAATACATCCGGTCCCAAATCCAGCTGAGAGGATCCAAGGAAGACCGTAAAATGCACCCAAACCATACATCAATAACCCACCAGAGTTGATGATGCTAGGAATGAGCATAGTCCACAGTCGCATTTCTGGCTCTGCAATACCACCATTGCGACGAGCGAGATACAGCAAACATCTATCAGAAACAGTTCCACCCCACAGCATACCCAGGATGCCACCAATGAAAGCAGCGAAGTTGATGTTGCCGACGTTGACGACGGAGAAGTTATAGGGTTCTAACGAGAAGATTTCGCTTTGTGTTGTGGCGAGCAGGGAGAGCCACATCACTTGGACGCCATAGACGATACCGGCCCACATGACTGCAGGGTAGGTCACGAGAGCAAAGGGACGGAGCAAGATTACGACCCAGGATCGGGGGTCGTTCTGCGAGGTTTGGATCAGACTGAATCGTTGCATGTATGTCTTTGGTGGTGGGATAGGTGTATCGTCGTCGTCGTGAGCGCCGGTGGAGGCGACGGTGGTGTGTTTGTCCTCAGCTGCTTCGAGCTCCTTGGCTGTGGCGTGAGCTGAGGCTGGGACGCCGCCGACCTCGACGGATGAGATTGGTCGGCGGTAGGTGGATTCTTCCATTGTGAAAAGCTCTGTAGATTGTTCGCATCAGCAATCGTTAAATGCGAAGAGGGGGAATCGGGCTGAATCATGGAACGCGGAGTAACTAACGGATAACTAGAAGAACGAAAAAGAAGATGACTAGATACCAATAACACCATCTCCAGGTCTGAGACTCGGCGACGTATCCTGCAGCAACGGGTCCGAGATATGATCCGGCGTAGATAGTGAAGAGTAGTAGACTTAGTCTTGTACCTCTCTCATGGGCGAAGAAGATATCCATAGTTGAGATCTCAACGAGAGAGTCAACAGGAGCAGCACCAATACCCGTCAAAATATTTACGCCAAAGAAGACAGAAACTGTCTGAGATACTCCGCCCATGGCACAGCCCACAAGGTTGAAAACCGTCGCTATCAGATATACTGGTCGGCGACCAATCTTCATCGCAGTGGGTTGGAGGAAGACACAGCCGAGTCCGAGGAAGAGCCAGCAGAGAGCTGAAGCAACGTTGAGTTGGAAATAGGAAGTGTTGTAGTCGATGGTCAGTTGGGTCCAAACGGGACCACCCCAGTTGACCGAAACAGCAGCGATGAATCCCCACCACCAGAGGAGCCAGTAGTGGTATTCTTTTCGCAAACGAGACCAATTGAGAGGATCATTGGGATCGCGTGTCGGTTGTGGAACGAGGACGATGTCTGAATTGCTGCCTTCCATATGCTGGACATTCATCGTGTGTAGCACTTGAAAGATGTTAGCTCTTGATCCATCAACTCGCATTTCAGGACTTACAGTCAATGATTCGAATGGTACCGGGGACCATTTCGACACCCTCCACCGTATCGAATTCCATAGGCGACGCCATTGTGAAGATCAAGTGTATCCACGATAATGGCTGTTTCTAAATGGAAAGCTGCTAGCAGTAACAAAGCAGGAGCTTGTATTGTCAACTCAGGTGGAGGTATCAGATACTTATGCCCATGCCTAGACGCTGTTTAAAGTCCTAAATCGGCGGGTCCCGAAGAGCGCCTGATAAGAAGCATACCAGAAATGGGGGCGGCAGGGCGGAAAGAGTCCAGTCGGGCCTGGTCTGAGTAACAAATCACCGTTGTGTTTGGCAATTGCCCACCACCTTTATCTCGGGTCGGCTATCATTGCAGGATGCAGAATGGATGCTAATGCAGTGTAATGCGGGGTTGTGGCAGAGATAACGCTAAGAAATGAAGCCATTCGCATGCGACTTCTACATTCGATCTAGCCGCTGATAGGAGGCTTGGGTTCCTGTTTGTTTGGAACTTCCCCCGCAAGACAAATTGACTCTCGACCAAGATCTACAAATTGCGATCCTTTCAGCCGTGAAATATTGAGACAGAAAGTTGAAGGGCGGCATGACTCGGGTACTTGTATCGCACTCGCCGGGCAATCGACAAGCGAGCCGAACGACAGGGGCTTGTTTACTTGATGAAACGAAGGGTTTAGGACATTGGGTATCGTTCTCCTGATGTATGGTGTATTATATCACAAGGGTTGTGTAAGTCGAAGAAGAGCACGATTCGTTCTTTCCTTCATGACTTCTTGTATACTCTTCCTCGAGGCAGGATTGTCTGTCACCGCATCTGCAGCTGTGCAGAATAGAATCGTACATGCCTGTCCTAATTGAGAAGATGGAGTTGAGCGGTGAAAGATGCAAAAGCGATCCCTCCACTGCCATCTGGCTTGCTCGAACCCTCAATACGTCCGAAGGTGGCGACATACTGACATTCTGGAAGAGCTCACACCTCCCAGTCACGCCAATGTCTTGACTGTATGGTGGTGTCTGAAGTATCTTTCTGCCGGGTGGTGAATAACACGTCAATATGCTTGAGGCTCGGAGATCCTGCAGTATATTTGCGGACGTGTAGGTAGGCATACCACAGTAGCATCGGCCTGATCCAATCTCACTGATCTCGACGCACTCACAGCTCTTGTCCAACCACTGTTACATCCACACTGTATCTCGTGTCTGTGGAGTCTCTGGACGAAGATTCACGCCGTCATTCTTCTTCTCTGGATAGCTCTTACTGTGGTAAGTGCCGACGTGGAAGTTGTTGGAAATATAGTAGCTTGGTTAGCTCCTCAGCCTTCCAAGATATTCAAGAGTCGGCTGCCACCCCAAGGCCTAGCAAGCTATAAGTTGCGTTCCTCACATAATCCCACCAGTATATTCGTCAATCATTCGGACGTCTTGCTAGCCGCCATCTCGAAGAACTGTCGCTCTGATTTTGGACGTGCTAGGCCGTGGAATTTTGTAATTTTGCGTCTTGAGGCTGTTCAGGCGGAAGCTCCGAACTGCCAGAGGCTTTTTGCGTTGGTTAACACCTAGAAGAAGACACGCAAACAGACTTGTCAATTCCCCTGGATACTCATCTCCCTATTTGTCCTGTATGGTTCGTGGAGAAGTGCGAAAAAGGTGGTGCTGTGGTTCAGGAGAGCGGTTCTGCCAGTGCTCACCGGCTCGACACTTCTCCAGATGAGGATTAGCAAACATGGTACCTCGGTAGAAATTCTCGACACCTGAGCTGAGTAACAAACGAGGATTAAAAGTCTTCAATTCTTCGGATGGGTGGTTTTGATACCTGCTGATGTCTTTCTTGTCTCGCTATCTCTTCTCGTATGTCTGTACCTTCAAAATTCGATAAAATCGCGCGGTGCTTCCGTGAGCCAGTAGTCGACTAGTTGCGATTGACAGCTACAGGAGACCGCGTCGTTGAGCGCTTTTGTCGGAATTTGGTCGATTGCGGCGAAAGCTGCCACTTTTTGTGGTCTCATCTCTATTTCATTAGCGACGGCTCGGCGATGGCTCGAGGCAGCTTGTTGACAGGGGACTCGCTTATCGACAACCGGAATCACGAAAGCTCTCACAAGAGAGTGGTTTTCAATACATGTATTCACTGCTTGCTGCTTCTTACCATGCTTGTCTCTCTGTTTCCTTCCCTTAATCTTCTTTCCTCCCAGACCCGCCGACCTCCAATCTTTCGACTTTCGATAATTTATTCCTGTTTTGACTGCCTTTGGCGGGTACTTGAGATCTGGCAGTTGTCGGCTTGGTCAGCGCATCTATCAGCGATCTGGGAATATCTGCGTGTCACGAATCATTTTGATTGAAAGACCGTTATGATTTTAATTTGATACATCACCAAATTTGCTATTGCTTCCTGCAAAGATTGGCTGTGCACTCAAGGTGGGTGGTATTGTCCCGCTCGATTCCGGGATGCCATCTTGCTCCACGTGAAGAGAAGGGCAGACGGGGGAGCGCTGAGAATACCTGAAAGGTATTGGCTCGTCCATGCTACTTCCATCGGAAACGCCAACGACTTTTCTCTATGCTTTCACCTGGTCTACTCGGAACGATGCGCATATCTCTGTTTCCCTTTGTCTGTCCAGAAGGGGACTTCGGGGGCTGCTTGCAGAACGCTATCTTTGTTTTACGGCATGTCTGCGTCCGGGACTCCCCAGAAGACGAAATAAATGACGCATTGTACTTACTTTGATAGACCAAGTACAGACAGTTCTTGCCGGATTACCTTTCCGCTGTGACACACTGGATCTTGAACTAGACACTTCGTGCCTCCTCATCCTACAAACGCCAGTCTCTCCCTTAATTATCGCTCGGATAGGCCACTGCCATGGGTGCCCGTTTCATCGAGGACCCAAATATCGGCCGTTCATTAGGACCTGGCTGGAGAGCGACAAAGTTTCTTGGTCGAGGCAGCTTCGGCATCGTCAGCCTCTGGGAATACACAGGCCGTCGCGAAAATGCTCCACGGACTACCCAAATAGCAGTGAAGCATACTTCTGGATGGAATCTTTCCGACCTACTCTATGAAAGCAAGATTCTAGATGATCTGAACAGAGCTAAATCAAGGCATATTGTCAAGCAACTGAGGCCACCATATGAGCCTAGACAGCACGATGGATCAATCCAGCTCGGAATGTTCTTGCAGTATTGTCCTAACGGTGTTCTTGATGATTTGATGGATCCTCAGGGGAGGTACTCTTTGATCGTGGAAAAGGATCTGTGGGATTTGTTTTACTGTCTGAGTCTTGCGGTCTCAGCTATGGCGAGAGAGACCGAGAGTCTTTCGTCTAGGCCGGTAAGTGATGGGAGATGTCCCGCTTGTTCGACTTTCCAGCTTCAGACACCCCTTTCGAAGTTTTATCATGTTCAGCGATTTCAGAGGCGGAGCTGACCTGCCCATGTATCAGGTATATCATGGTCTCTTTCAATACGAATTAGTCCATTACGAGTAAGTTTGTTGGTGCCCTTGAACTTTTGATCACTGGAGACTGAAATACTCTAGTATGAAGACAGGCAATGGTAAGAACGGAATTTCGAATGGTCCTAATCAGTGCTCACGAATCAGTGCAGTCTTCTTTGGCGTACACTGACTAGTCTACTGCTTCTTATCCGGTTGTCTTTGTACATACCTTGCCCGCGGTCTGCATCTTACTTTTTGTCAAAACCTCCCAATTCAGTGCGATCTACCACAGGAAGAAGGATTGCCACAAGATCTGAAAGGAGAGCAAGAAGGATGCAGCGTGTCAAGAATGTATTCAATATCTTTAAGCGCAAGAAGCCTAAGGCTCGGAGGCAGTGACCTGATCATGATACATTGCTTCTTTCCTCGCACTTTGCCTAGCGGCCAAGGACGACAAAAGCACTCTATTGTCTTCTAGCCCAAAAATGAACTTTGATTTAGCAGGCTTTCACGCAGCTAGTGCCATCACACAATCATCGAGATACTTCTGATTATTCGGCAACTGTAGATATCTTGCGGTGATTTGTTCCAGTTCTTCCATCCTCTTGTAATCAGCGAGACCAATCTCTTCTGTGCCCATGTCAACGTTGAAGCGAAAATACTTGGTATTGGCATAGTGCGGTCGCCGATTGAGGTTGCTGACGTGTCGTGAGAAGTCTTTGCCCTTGGCCTCAGTGTTAGTGGCAAAGCCAACAACTGACGCGACCGTCGAGGAGAGCGAGAACCACGATTCAGAAGGAGTGCCCGCCTTGACATGACCACAGCCAAGACT
Organism: Cadophora luteo-olivacea; assembly: GCA_026120085.1. Classification (NCBI taxonomy): domain Eukaryota; kingdom Fungi; phylum Ascomycota; class Leotiomycetes; order Helotiales; family Ploettnerulaceae; genus Cadophora; species Cadophora luteo-olivacea. The sequence goes on from JALRMC010000015.1 coordinate 691,739, forward strand.
GAGGACACACGAGACTTTGGGTTCTGGCTCGTTGGGTTCGACAAGATCATACCGTGCGGCCCAAAGTTGATCTATTGGATTGTTGTTGAGTAGGCCTCCGTCCCAGAACACGAGGTTGTTCCACTTCACCTCGGGAAAGTACGTTGGCGCTGCCGATGTAGCGCATACAGTCAAGCCAATAGTTGCCTCAGACTGGTGCTCCTTCATGATTCTGTTTAATTTGGAAGAAGTGTAGTTGATATCGTGAGGGTATGAGCGGAACAGTGCTGTTTCGGCCCTGTTCTGTGCCGTAGTGCACAAGAACCTGCGAACATTAGCATGGAATCCGCGTTGGCCGTGGCCATGGCGCTTCGACATAACTCACATTCTGGCGGCTCCATTTCTAGCTAGCAAAGCCTGTCCTTTCACCTTCTTGTCTTCTTCATCGAGTGGAAACTGTTCCACCACAAAGTCGATCGCCCTTTTCAGATCCGCATCGTCGAACTGAGGTGCGTGGCCAACCACTTTACTCTTTCCAATCCAGCTACCCGCAGCACCCATCCACCCGAGATTGTAACCCATAAGCTTTGGGCTGAAGACCTGCTCCGCAATTTGCTTGTACATCTTGATTGCATCTCCTGTTGTCATACGAAGACGGAACAGCATGATGGATATGATGCCACCTGTGCTCGTGCCGGCAGCGAGCTCGAAGTAATCTGATGGACGACATGGTTCATCGGAGTCAGGGTTTGTCTTCTTCTTGACCCGTCTCATAATCTCATCAATGATCATGAGGGCTGAGAGGCCTTTCACTCCGCCACCATCGAGAGACAACAGCCTGAGGCCATTTGGGTGCTTTGTCGCTGGGGAGTAAGGCTTGATATTGTTATTGATGGTATTGGACATCTTGGTGGTCTATAAGAAAGACTGCAGAGATTTGAAATATTGTGAATATGAGGGCGTTGTTGGAGAAATGATTGAGGTATGGCCTCTTATGAATATTTCCCTGTGGTGTTGTATTTATCGAAGCCTATGAGACATCAATTTCCACATTTGGGTGGACCAGCGTTGCTTTTTCGTCGACACAGGCCCAGAACGACTTGAAGCCATTTTTGTCATGACTTTTTTGGTCCAGCCTGGTCTTTGATCGGAAATTCTGTCTCAATAATTCGAATATGAATGGACGTAAATCGGGCTCTCCACTACAGCTGCATATTTAGCGGCGGGCTCTCCCGTTCTAGAAAGCGCCACCGCTCTCTGTCGCACCTGAAGTTCTCGCAGCACTGTCCCTCCTTGCCGCAAGCAGATTTTCAGCTCCTCAACTTACCAAACAACCCTGTGATACACTCGCTGCTAGCACATTTCACTACGAGCATGGACATTGTTCTGCTTTCCCCAAGTGGAGTCGTGAACCTGCGGGACGCTGTACAGTGATATTTGTTCGGGTTTTCAGCCATGTAGGTAGGCTATGAGGAATGTGCTTAAGGTAGCGATATGCTGGGATGCCTGGCAGCCTGGATTGGCCACGGATGCCCTGGTCATTCGCAAAGTATCATCGGCATGAGATATCAGTAATTCTTGACGCGACCGTCTGAAACCCAGATTTACTTAAATAAGCGGTTTGGGATTTTCTTCTGAGACGTCCTGCTTGTAACTTAGTATATGTTTCATTCAACACAAATTTCTTTGCTGAGCCTCAACGCCTTTGGCTGTTTCTCAACATCCTTCTAGAAACGTATCTGATCCCATCCGATAAAGACTGGCTACACCAAACCACTTCCCCGAACCCCGTCTTTCTCTCTAGTACGGGGTGACTGGCGGTACATATCCAACCGGCCTCTGTGGCACCGCAGCTCTCCCAGCTGTCCCATCCCCTCCAACATCACCAAGTTCAACATCCGTCTCCCCACCAGTTCCAACAGCAGTTTCCTCCGCCAGTTCTCGTCGTCTTTTCGCCTCGTTATATTCTGCTCGGTCGGCAGCATCACCCCTACGCCATGCTCGGGGAAACCACCAGCACATGAAAATGAACATGCAGACGCCTATGCTGGCGAGCACTGCGACAGGAACGACGACCTTGAGATTGTATTAGTACCAGTATTTTTGAAATTGATATGTATGTGAATTGGATGAGGCTGAAGTGGCGGGAATTGAAGGCGGGGTAGAAAATGCACTAAGTGAAACGTACTGCATTGTTCACCATTGTTGCTGGAATTGGGTATCTAGCACAACAATCGTGATGTTGAGATATTATTGTATGGTGCACCGAGCCAATATATTTGCCACTGTGAAGCAAAGCCTGCACAGGATGCAAGAGGATCTTGACCTGGGGATGCTTGCTGAAGCGAGGGAACGTTAACACTTTACAGCAGGAAGCGAAATTCAGAAGGTACTCAAACAAGCTTTGTGGAGAAGTGTGGGAAAGGGCCTCTTTAACGTGGACGGATTCTGGGGTGCTGCTGGTGCAAAAATGTCAATGGGGGGGAGGCGTGGTGCGCTAAATGCCCACTGTAGTGTAGCTTCGGCGGGAGTAAACATCCGCATAGCTGGTTATTGGTGGTGAACACGACCAAATTCTTGGAATCGGCCCTTTGTTAGCCTTGGGAGGCTAATGAACGTCAACCTCGCAGCTTTTCGGTCTTTCTCGAACCTCGATTTCCATAATCCTAACATGCGAGTTTATCTCGGGGCCGAAATCTGGAGGTGGTCGAGATCCGATTTGCTCGTCGAGCGGAATAATTCCAAGTTTGGTTTGGTAAGTCAAGAAGAAAGGGAGTGGTACCTGGTCGATCATCGCTTTCTATGTACTCCTTCCTATTCAACCGAACCAGATCTATTCGATCCAGAAAGGAAAAGAAAAAAACTCCAGGCTCCCTCCCATCATGAAATTCGTACATCACCAAAAGTTGCAGGTCACCGCTCACCACTGCTTGACATACTGATCCGATCCCATAATCATCTGCTCCATGTTCAACCTCGCACTCAGAACGATGAAATCCGTAACGCCCTTTTGCCTTACCGCATCCGAATTCGCAACATTGATATCGCTATCCTTGTTGACCGATCCCGCAGGGCGATGATGCTGAAATAATTGAGGCTCGACCGAATAGCATTTCAGATCCAGAAATCCATCTCGGCAGAGATACGCCATGCCATTATCAATCGCCAAATTGTCGCCAGCCCTGATCGCCAGAGCCATCATGATCTTCTGGGCACCACGATAGGATACCGCATATCCAAAAGTACACATCGGTGCACCCGCTTTATGCACGATACGAGTCTTTTCCGGGAGGTCTTTGAGAGCTTTGAGCCAAGGCTGGTGGGCTTTTGGCGCGACTGTCTCGTCATTTGCGATGGTGTAGCGACGGTCGTCGTTCGTAGGCGGGACATCGCCGCAGTGACCAGGCCAGAGAATATCCCAGTCATCGCCATAAGGAGAATGCTGAGGCTGGGAAGACTTGATGCCGGATAGCGAGCGGATACCTTTGGCAAAATCGGGAAGTTGGGAGAGCAGACGGATATCCCAGTCAGCATCGTCTTCCATGATGAATACACTTGCGAAGTTGTTCTCGAGTACGCTGAGGGATTGGACTGAATCAGCGTACAGCCACGTCCAAGGTTGTACTTATCAATCAGGGTCACAACGAACCTGCGAATTGCATTTAAATGACTGCGCCAGGTACCAAGCGCGCCATCCCTCAAATTGAGTCCCTGTGGTGACTGTCAGAATTGCTAAGTCTTTTCTTCTTAGATCTACTAACTGGTGGACGAGTCTTGTCGAGCACCTGATCACCCTTCACGGCATCGAAGAATTCTACCTCAAACCCTGTCAAGGATGCAGACAAGACGACACCATCTCTCTTATCTGACCGCTCGGGTAGACCAATAACGAGGATCTTATGGAACTGGCGATAAGACGTTAAAGGATGCTCAAGAAGTGGATGAGGATGAGTTGGGAGCATACTCCAAGAGTTGAGTTACTCGCACGGCCAGTTTCCGAGGTTGTGTCTATCGACTTGCTTGCCGAAGCGGATCTGAAATTGACACTCTTGTAAGATGATGGCCACGGCCCGTTCGAGAAGCTCCATCTCGATGGCGACGAGGCTGTGGTCGCGTGGTTGCGTAAGGAGAGGAGGAAGATCACAGTTACAATGGCGCATCCGATTACCAAGTATGGTGAGGATCTGATTGAGATCATCGCGTTCTCTGTCGCACGTCGATGACAATGTCAATACAAAGACAAATCCCTTTCCGAGTCGAATGTTGAGGAAGGATAATCCGAGAACGTGGGACAGCCTTGTCGCGGATCCATATGAAGAAGACGTGGCGCTTAAAGTGCCAAAAGTGCCGGAAGGTGGCTGCCAGTCAGCCTCATCTTACATGAGTGGCGCCCTTTTAGAATTTTTGTCCGACCTTAAGAATATCAGGTCATCCGATTCTGTGAGGGTTGTTTGTCTTACCTTTCCATTGGCCAAATCTTAGCCCCGCCGGGTAAGCTGCTTCATGACGGGACTTCCAGAGGCAGGACAGGGGGCATGCGAATGTTGGTAAATGCAAAGATCAGAAGCGCCAGTTTCAAGAAAATAGTGGTAATGATCAAGGTTTCTTCTGATTCCAGTACAATATGTTGCAGATCTCCTGCAGAGTGCCATTATGCGGCCAAACGGCGCCAGAAATGGGAAATACCTTGCTTGGCTGTACATTATTTCAATTGGGGAGCAGTACCTGCATAATTGCGAAACCAACAAACTAGGGTTATGGGGCTATGTTGAAGATGTTGCATTATGCCCTGTCTGTTTGAAATCCATCAGACTTCATGATTGCTCTCCGTGGCTCAGCTCCCCATCAGAAGGCATTGTCATTGCCTGAGCCCAATAGTATTTCGATAAGCTTGGAGGTAGATAACGACCATAACTTTCACAAAGAGACTTAACAATAGGTAACGGCGGATAAATCCAGATGGCCCGATGTTTTCCCCAGCGTTGTCCCCAGCGTCTGTTGGTTGTATTATTATCTTCGGCTAAAGTGTAGCGCCCGGCGATGAGCCCATTCAAGAAAGGCGCCGGGTAGATCCCGCTTTGGCGTGTGAACGGACCAGAAGCTGGCTCGAACGCGCGCTGAAGAATCAGTTTCGAGGCCACCCAACCAATCCCAGCCTCCCTCGGCTGACCTCCGCTGCGTCCTCATGCATTCATTTCTAATCTGATAGCATCTACTACACGAAACATGGTAGATTCTGTCTACCCTGACCGATGTTTGTTGGATTTGAAATGTTGGTTCAGGATACATGGCATGGATATTTATTAGAGCTTACGTACTGCAAGATGTCCAGTTGCTTTTCCCTTAGATTCGTCCTTCGTCCCTCCCCTTTCACCAAGTTTCCAAACGATACCAGGTTAGCCTTCTTGTTATCATAGTTCTGATTCTGTTATACTACTGCATTTCTTTACCTTTGCATCTAGACATGCCTCGCCTTATCTACTTCCTGTTTTGCGCGTCCATGTCGCTGCACACGACTTGCGCGAGTCCCCTTGCCGTGGTCCCATTACCTCCTCCTGCAACGTATTCCAAGATTCCTCACAGCCCCGTCTCATTCTCGCCACCATCTCAGCATGCGATCCCAAATCACCATCAGCCATTATCTGACGAAGACTCTGCTCTCCATGGCACAATCAAGGTCTTTCCGTCTCATCCTGATCAACCGATCCCAGTAGCATACACAATATCAACACGAGTGTGTGCTGCATTGATCTCCGAGCTCACATACCTCATGAGCGATCTCTCGCAACAACTACTGTCTGAACACATCGCTGGAATACCATTCCCAATACCGCCCGGAACGCAGAAGTTCCCGTTGCCAGTCTTCCTTGCAGGAAACATCATAGAGCAACTGTACCGGACGAATTATGTACTCAGTCTTGCTCTCAAGCTCACTCCGCTTGAGGGGAATTTGGAAATAGTGACGACATCTCATTGGCGATCGATTATATCGTTGTTAGAACAAAGTGTGAAGGATTTAGCTCGAGATGCTAGGGAAGGAAGCGGTTCAGGGTTGGGGAGCGTTCTAACCTTCCAAGCGGAGACATCTGGAGTTAGGCTACATGCCGAGTGGAAGATCTGGAGTATCAAAGATGGAGTGGCTGTAATGTGCGAGAGTTGATGAACCTATGTTTTCAGTCTTGAAACCACTGTCCAGGGGGTTTGAATCCAGGATGTTGTTCTCTGTTGGGTGCTGGCACTCGCTAGGACCGTACAAGGCTGTCTTCTTTGTAGTGTTGCGCAGTGTATTCAGAATCAACAATCTGAATCTTATGTTTCAAAACGTACTGCTGATAGTTGTCCCAAGCCACCTGCCCACGCTTTTCAAGCGTTCTTGCCAATAACATGGCAATATTTATATTCCAAGGTGGTAATCACTGGCACAAACGAGGGCAAATCACTAGAAAACGATCCGATTACTGATCAAGTTGCTCATTCTTCGTCTAGGACTTTCTTAACGATCCGGGGTTCTTGGAAAACTTCCCGAAGCCTTCTTGGACTATTCTGCGTTAGTTGCATTCTTGGTTAGTGATCAAAAGCTCTGAGGAGCTACCGGTATATCAGGTGAATTAGAATCTAAGGAATACGTGTAACTTAACTAGTTTATATTAGACTCTACTATTAAGTCCTTAGATAATATCTCTTACGCCATAACACTTAAAACAACGTTATTCTTTCGATCTCTCTTAATATAACACTTGATTATAAATATAAGAAATAATAAATTATTAGAGTATAAACTGTAGTAGTAAATTCGTTATTAGAAGCGAGGTAATTTCGTAGTAAGTAATGAAGCGATTATATCTTAATAACATATATAGCGATCAAACGTGCGTTGCTTTTATAACGTATTATTACAACTAGAGTAATAGTAAGAGAATCGTAAATAAGTATTTTATTTATTTTTAGAACTTATAATAATAAGAATTAGTAATATAATAATTATATAAAGATAAATTTTATAATTATTAAGTAGGCTCGTATTATTACTAAAAGTAAGATAACTATTTATATGAAAAGGAGAAAGAAGCTATATACAAGAGCGAGTCTTAGCGCGATTTCATATTAAAAAAGTGTACTTTTTATACCTTAGTAAATAGCTTTAATTTTGTTTCAAATACCTGAAGTTAATCTATTACGTTTACTTTTAAGCTTTAAAAAGTCCGAGTGCTTCTTACGATATTATTAAAACTATAATTATTAATAATTAAACGAATTTCAATTAATATTGTGACGGAACACGGCTGTTAAGGCTCTGCTGGCCTATATTTCCTAATCAGGTAATAGCTGGCTTATAAGCGAGATTACTCTCGGAGCTCTATATAGCCCCTTTCTTTCCTTTACCTTCTTTCCTTTGTAGTTATAAATTCTAAGAGAACTTTAAATCCCTTCACTTAATACTTAATTATATGAAGCCGCTATTACAACGTGATATCGGCTTTTATAGGCAAGTGTCAAAAATATTATAATTTAAAAAACTCTAGATTACGTAGAAATAATATATAAGATGCTTTTACTCTTTTTAAAAGTTTTTTACTTTTTAGATTTATTAATATTATTAATTTATCTTTAAGTAAAAAGATTATATTCTTACTTTACTTTCTTATTAAAATATCGCTTTATATACTCTTAATAAGCTTTATAGTAATATTAGTACTTCTATTAACTTTAGTTATACTTATACGTGTAATATTAGCTCCTTTAAGAGTTAATCTCACTTCTTTAAAGAGTATTAGCTAATACTTAACGACTATAAGTGTTAAAGATACGCTAGCAATTAAAAAAGTATCAAAAGCACTAAAAGCACTAGAAGTACTAATAATACTAACAGTACTAAAAGCACTTTAAGTTATCGAAACTAATACGTTAAGATAGTTAAGTAATAAGCTAATAAAATTTATATTGAATTTAATAATTAAATAACTATTAAAACTACACATAAAATATTTACTAAAGCTACTTAATAACGTAAGAATATAATAGCCGAAGACACTTTTATAGTTAATTATAACAATAGAATCGTATCCAAAAGAGCTAATAAGAGGACTAAGCGATAAATAACTATTATTAATAAGAAGCATATTCTAGATACTTAATCTAAGAGTGTTTAAGTATAGTTTAGATAATTTTTAATAATCTAGTATAAGTTAATAAGAGAAGATACTTTTACTTTTTGTTTCATATTAGTAAAATTTCATTAATTTAAATAACCTTTTAGATTTAAAATCAAAAATCTTATAATTTATACTTTCGAAGATTACAAATGTTTAATTTCAAACTCATAAACTAATTACAGTGGTAATTATTTAATTAATTAAGTGATTAAAAGTATAGTTTTAATAAAGCTCGCGAATTGAGTTAATTAAGCGAAGCCCCTGTAGGGTGGATCTATTCTGATGTGGAGGGTGGTCAGTCACTGCCGACCTCACAACGCTGCCACCTAGGTGGGGCTCTGTGATCTGTTGGAATAGATGCGCGAGGACCTGATATCAGGACCTTATCTAATAATACGGTAGCAACAGGTGAATGCTACATTCGTTGCCTGCAGAGGTGGCTGCAGGGTAGCAAGCGAACCTCTACAGTAGCCTGAAAATAACTCCGGCTATGCACACCTTCATGCAAGAGCTCATTTCGGATATTGTTGAAGAGCTCAGGGTGGGAAGATCATTGGCGAAAGACAGCCAACCCGATCTAGGTACGATCGTAACCGAGAATATGTTTGAAAAATTGTGTTTTTGGTAGTGATTATTGGGCATTTAGAGCGCGTATGTGCAGGATATCCTCCCAAGTCCGACATGTTCTATGTCTTGCGATTTCGATTATTTACCTGCGGACGCCTCCGTCTAATTCATATAGCGGTCGAGGCTCATTACTATATGGTACATCCTTACTGTTGCCGAACTCGTACAGTTGATTATTGTGAATTCCCTGGCCATGCAATTCGGTTGGGGCATAACCCCCAGTTCGATAGTTCCCGCCTGGAGACCCAACGCTCTCCATGTTTGACACTCTCGCTCCGGGTGCCAAGTCACTCTCTTGAGACCTTTCTTTCTGCTTCTTCTTCCTATGCCAGATGAACACGCACAAAGCCACAATTCCAAGTACTAAGGCAGCCGCTCCAATTCCAATGCCAGCCTTAGCTCCCACGGACATGCCTGCACCTGGCTCAACGACACCAGTCTTTGGTGTCGATGATGATGAAGATACGGGACCGGTTCCTGTGCCATTTACAGGCGACTGCAGTGACTGTTCGGTCAATGGTACCAAGACACCTCCCCAGCTCGCAGCCCAATCGTTTGGAGATGAAGATAGAGACGTATCTTGGTCCTTGATACTTTGGACAGTGCTCTGCGAGCCAACGTTCGGTCCCGGGGCTTGTGCAAGCCACCATACGCCTTGATTGCTGTTCGCGTTCCAATTTGTCCCAATGAACGCTGCCTGCAAGAAGGCTCGACCTAGCGAGTACCGGCCATAAGATTGTGCGTTACACGGGAAATAGGGAGTCCTTGAGCCGACGAGGGGTGCTTCAAGTGTCAAGTTGAGGAGCATAAACGGTACGTTGATTGTGATGTTCTTTGTGTTGGTCTGATCTTTTCGGAATACGAAACTGAGGACAGTTGGCGAAGAGACGATTTGGCTGTATTTCGGATCTTCGGTGTTCCAAGTGTAGAGCCCGAGGTCAGCTTTATATGTTACCGGGAGCCAGGCAGCAATAGCATCGCAAGTACTTTTGGGGAGGTTTAGATACGGGGCCTCTGGATACGTCGGAAGCGACAAGGCTGGGCCGATCGAAGAGTTGCCAGCTGCGAGGAGGTTGGTGACGCTCGATGTGTTGAAGGGAGACAGGCCATCGTAAACCTTGATACCGATATCAAGGAGATCTATGAGCCCCTTTATCCCATCATCGATTGGCTCTAGCCCTCCAAATCCGCCCTGTTGTGTAGAGATATTGCCACAAATTCGAGCCTGATCGTATCCACCAAAATAGAGTGAACCTTTGATCTTTGGATTGACCGATCCTATGTGCATGCCGAAAGCATTTGATGGCGTAAAGCCGTTCTCCTGTAAATACCCTGGTATTAAACTGCCATTGATAGAGTCTGCGCCTGGTCGCGTGAAAGTTTGATTGACTGTTCCCAAGTAACCCAATGCCAATGTTCCTACTTGCAGCGCTTTGAGATCTCCTCCTGGATAGATAGCAGCCGTATCGTCATACGTAGCGAAAGTGACATTTGGCACGATCAGTGGGTTTCGAGAGCTCTCCAGGATCCCAATGTCCATCTGATCCAATACGCTGACTCCGTCCGAACCTTGGACCTCAAGACTCCCATGGGTGAAATCCGAAACTGCCGGTGCTTTCACAATAGTACCTAGACCGGTGCTTGAGCTTTCGACAGCATAAAGGCCAGCTGCAGAGGCATAACAGACATCCGGAGAAAGTGTAGCATTGGAGCAGATCTTTGAAGTTAAGACATGTGAACGAAAGGTTCCTGAAGGATAGAGGGCAACTTGTTGCGCCGGCACACCAATTCCAACTTGGACCGCTTGCCATGGTCCATCTGGTCCGAAGCTCTTGCTTGACCATGTCATCGCGAAGGGGAGGCCGGTATCTGCTGGAAAGACTCCATGAAAGAGTGTGGCTAAAACAAAAAATTGATGGACTCGCGCCATGACTGCTGAAATACCCGCAAGATGAATCAAACTTTGCTACAGAACATACGCAAGTGTATGCAGCAGTAGCTCTGCTGCAAAGATTGAGGTTGAAAAATAACAGAACAAGCAGACCGAAACAAGACGGATAGTAAGCACGAGATCAGAGATAGGAGAGATCCCGGGAAGAGGGGCTCATCGCCCATTGCCAGCGTCGTAACAGAGATACCAACAAAATGCCAACACCCTGATTATTCTCCTTACAGAAATTATCGTCTCAGATCTGATGCACAACAGCCGAGATGCGGTACACGCCAGGGATGTACAAGCAGCCAATAAGCGGATATGTCGGCTTCCTTCTGCTCTGATCCGGAAGGTGCCTTATAGCTTGGCTTGTAAAGATTGATAGACGAGGACATGGGCATCTGGGCGTGCGCAGAATGGCCGATGCTTCTGCAATCGCCCTGCTTGGGTGTTTCGATAGGTGTGAAAAAGGGCACGCTGAGGTTTCCCCACGGTTTTGGCATTTTCTTCCGTCACATCACGCGGGGAGGGTAATCTTCAGAGCTCGGGCTTAACGATCGAAGTCCTGCGATACGATGCGGATCAGCGGATACTCTGGAGAGAGGAGCAGCAAACAGAGTTTGATGCTGGAAAGCCAAATGTTTCCCCCCCCGGCGCGTATTAACTTTGGCTAAGGGGTAGTGCCCGCATCTCTAGCCTATTGAAGCCAGATGTCGCGTAGCTCCCGTATTTGACAGGACCGGGCCAACGCCGGGAGGAGGCCGGGCCTCGAGCATTCGCTAAAGAGCCAATTGAAATCAAGTGCAGTAGTTCCGGCCGCCCCCTGCTCACTCCTCTCCTCTCCTCTCCCCTCCTACCCTGGGAATATCTTCCAGGTCTCCTTCACGCATGCCCATGGCATGGGCGGCAGCGGGTGACCGGCTGAGCTGGTTGGTCGTTGGCACAGGGTGCAAGCGCTGCCTGTCTGGAGCCACCCACTTGCGATGAAAAGGCCAGTGTCCGCAGATCCCGCACTGAGATGAGCTTCGTCCTTGATTGATTTTTTTACACGCCAGGAGTAACGCCATACATCCGAGCCTTCGAGCATCGATAGTCAGCCTTGTGTGTGGACTCCACTGGATGTTTATGTCATAGTTGTCTATTTACAATTACAACTTCTTTCCTCCATCTCTCAAGATGTCTAAGTCCCTGTATCTTTTGTCGTGTCTACTTGTCTCGCTGCGGGGTGCGATCGCAAGCCCGTCTGTCGACACACCTTCACAACCTCCTCCTCCACTACATTCGAACATACCTCAACGCCCAATATCCTTTTCCCCTCCTTCGCAACATCCCATTCTAGGCCAACACGTACCCCCGTCCGGCGAGGCTTTCGCTTTCCGCGGCACGATAAATGTATCCTCCTGCGGCCCACATCAGCCGATTTTGGTAACCTACTCACTGTCGTCACAAGTATGTGTGCCCTTAATCGGGGAAGTGCTATACATCATGAATGATCTATCGCAAAAACTCCTTTTCGAACATATAGACGGCATCAATTTTCCAACACAATTCGAAACACAGACGACAGCGCTACCAGTCTATCTCGCAGCAAACATTACGGAGCAATTGTACCGCTCGAAATACGTCCTCGGTTTATCCCTTAAACTGTCGCCGCTCGAGACAACTTCAAAGGGCGTAGCGACATCGCAGTGGCGATCCATCATAGCTTTGCTTGAGCAGAGCGCGGAAGAATTGGACAGAGCTGCAAGGAAGAGGAATGGTGCTGGCTTAGGAAGTGTGTTAGTCCTCCAGGCGGAGATATCAGGCGTTGATATTCTTGCTGAGTGGAGATTCTGGGGCGTTGTCGACGGGCTCGCTGTAATGTGCGAAAGTTGATAAATGCGTTTTAAAATTGTATGTCCCTAAAAGCTATCATCACCACAATACTTGGAAGGTCCAAGGCTTGTAATTCCATGGTCGTTATCACGATCACATTCAAGCCTCAGCATCCCCGAATCAAAGCTTCTACAGACGAAGGTCGGGACCTGGGATCTACTTCTGTTCTAGGAAGTGTGACTATGGTCTCAGCTTTGTTGTCACTCTGCTCGTCTAGATCTGAGTATCATCAACCCAGCCATTCGCTCCCATCGAGCAACGGACTCTGGGAGACCACTTTCAATGTCCCGGAGGGGTGATAAAATCGGTCCGAAGCTCGACATAGCCTGTTCTCTTGTGCCCACTCAGCAGCTAGCTAATGTGATGCTTCCTACTGTACGTAGCCATCTGTAGAGTATCACCACAGGCGTAAGCAGAATAGCGCCGCTCAGATATGACATTCTGCGCCGGGATATACTTTCACCAGCTCAGACTGAGCCTTGAAGCTTGCCATCGTCCTGCACCATCACTCAGCCATCCACACGGGTGCCATATCCTCTGGTTCCAGGACGAATATGTCGCACCATGCCAGCATTTTGCACCTTAGATTTACATCTCCTTCAAAGCATCGAGAACAACGCGGGAAGTCAAATTAACAGCCTAAGGCTCATTTTCGATCAGAGATTCTTTATCCAGCTCAGTCGAGAAATCTTGAATGACGGAACCGTCACAAAAGACACCAGATACTGTCTTCATCTCTCCTTGGGAACCCGAGGCCCTTGGGTTCAAGTCTGAGCCCTCGGGTTATGTCATCCGCGAAAGTCCTACTAGCATCATTCCTCGCTGCTGTAGCTGCAAGATCTGGAGACCATAGAAGCTATCATGTTTCAAAGCATCCTACATCGAACTCGATGCTCGTTTTGGCCACGCGAAATTCATGCTTGATGCTTCACTAAGGTCATGGCGCGTTGGTTCCGACATTCGCTCGCAATTTAATTGACAGCCTCGTCAGCTTGACTTGCCTTAATGCGAGCCTTCCGAGCGGCCACTTTCACGCGTCATCGATGCGAGGAGATTTTCGTGGGAGACAAGTCGATTACTCATCGGCTCAAGAATTCGGTTGCGACAGTGTAAAGCGAGCGGGCATTCAGCAAACAGCTTCCCGAAACCTTGGCGAGCTTCGCAGCCCATGCTCTGCTGGATTTTGTTCAGTGATCAAATCTTCTGGAATGCTCTTTCGGACGAACTGAGCACCGTTGCTTGATAAAGTCAGCGGGAGGGCTAGGTTTGCTCATTTTCAATTACTGAGGAAGTGCCGCCATTTATGAACAGGCGGATCAAGGTAGTGTTTTTATTTTTCTGAAGTATCTTTAGGTTGAGCTTTCCTTCTTGAGAGACTCAATAAACCCGAACATCTTCAAAGTCTGCCGGCAAAAGCACGCCGAGAATTCTGTCGCCACTTAAACTTCATTGCATCCCTCCATTATGAAGCCTGTGGTCACACATGTCAGAATCTCTGCCTCTCCAGACGTGGTCCGTGCAAGTGTAAGTACCTTACTGCTCTACCATTTCTCCACTATCTCTGTTGTGACTTACCAAATGGAAAAGTTTCTAGATTTCCCCTCTCTAGAGACCTACAAACCCACATTCATGCAATCAGTCACACTAGTAGACAAGACCAAAACCCCATCAGAGCTTATCCCCGGCGACAAACTCATCTGCGTCCTAGACGGACGACGCTTAGAAGCTACTGTTGCAACGAACACCACTTCCTGTTTCTGCTGGACGGGAACTCTTTTGAAGGTACTACATGGCATTCATACCTTCAGATTTGAGAGCGCGGAAGATGGTCACGCGACGGACTTCTTCAATGAGGAGACTTTCACGGGACCGTTGAGTTGGATGCTGGATGATGCCTTTATGGCTAGAAAGATGGGAGTGAGGGCTCAGTTGGTGAGAAATTATGAGGGGTTTAATGAGGATTTCAAGAAGTGGGTCGAGTCTACCAAACGGTCTGGTGTGTGAGCTATATGTATGGAAATGGCTGGGGTTGAAGAGTGTTTCGTGTGTGATTGTACTTGCACTTCGTACGTTCGACCTTCGTGTTTTCAAGAGGCGGGGATGCCGTCAGTAGCGAATAATGTCATCTGCCTTAGGAAAAATCTTTAGCATTTTAAAAGTACTCGGAAGTCGTTGGTACTTTGCGAAGAAAGACTGTCAAAAGTATACACACGAAATGCCACGCCCACGCCAGACAATATCATAGAACTTTCCGTCCTCCTTCACCTCTCTCCCAGCTCGCATCGGACAGGGTCAACATGGCCTTCAAATTGAAATACAGCCCCGAAAAGTCCTGCGCGATGATAACCCACCAGTACTTCCTCATGTATGGGTACTTTTCGAGGAACTTGCTGATATCCTTGTACTTGTAGTAGCCATAGTACGACAGGAACGCGAGTGTGGTGAGAGGACTGTAGTAGGAGGAGAAGAACCAGGCGAGCAGGTGAATCAGGATGATTGGGGTCTTGAGGATCCGCTCCCAGGTCTTGAAGACGATGAGGTTGTGTCTGAGATGATGAGATTAGTATGCAGCGTGGAGTATGCAGGTGAGATGCTTACTTGTACATCTGAGGGACTTCGGAGACAGTGCGCCAGTACGACTGAATTGTGCCTGCGGAGAATGTCAATACTGGAAACCTTCAAATATTGAGGGTAGAAACCTACTTCTCTCCCAGCGCAGAGCTTGTTGGATGTATGCAGCAGTCTTCTTGATGGTCCTGGTAATAATGGTCTCCTGACACTTTTGGATGGTGATGATGTAGCCCCTCTTCAGAATGTACCTAGAGATCCATGTATCTTCTCCAACATCAAGTGGTACACCATTCCAAGTATCATTCAGATAGCCTTCAGTGAACTCATAATCCTTGAGAAGATGGCTGCGAATCATGCAAGTTGTTCCAGGCAAGATCCAGACCCATTGAGCTGCAACAACCACTGTGGCATGGTTAGCTCTTCTTGACTCCAAGATCTACAGTGGAATCGAATGTCGTCAAGGCAGTAATAAATGTGAACCTACTCATGACATTTGAAGAGGCGCGGTCCATCAATCTTGTACCAGCAACTTCCCATTTTGTGATCTTGTCCGGGGTTCGTCGATCCTCAGGAATGTTGACAGTGATTTGTGGCCCAGCTGCGCCAACCTACACAACTGATTAGCAAAAATCGTCCATTAAAAGCATCAATGAAAAGTTATGGCCATGTTATGTTGAACGAAAGACTTACCCTTGAATCATCGAAGCAAGGAAGCATATGATGAAGGTAACCAGGCCCCCAAAGAATGTGATTGTCCGTTGTAGCGATAATTTCACCTTCAGCCTTCTGTACGCCAGCATGCAACTGTATTCTGGCTCCCTCAGCCGAAGTTATTACCTCAATTCGAGGGTGAAGTCCATTTATTTCCTTGATAGCTTCTCTGACAATGTCATTGACGGCAGCGTGGTGTTCGGCGGTAGTTGAGATGATGATTTCAAGTGGGTTGTTTCTCATCCAGGAGATGAGGCATTCTTTGAAGATAGGAGGAGGTTGCAAGGTTCGGACGACGATTGAGACAGAAGAGGAGGTTCGAGTGCGTGAGCCGCGGACAGCAGGCCTGTACTTCGAGGTGTAGTATTTGTTGACGTAGTAATCGATCAAGCCCCAGATCCTGTGATTATTAGCCAAGCTCGTATTCGTCGATCTGAACTGGCTGAGACTTACAACATTATGTAAAGAATTGCTGCTGGTAGCAGAGACAGCTGGAGCTGAAACTGGAGGACACCCATTGTACCAAGTGTTGTGTATACGTTGAGAGGAGGAGAAGGACAGGACTGTACAGCTGTGTTGACCAAGAAGATCTTGGATCAATCGGACGCTGTAGTGTTGAGTGAGTTGTTTGAAGTTGTGAAGAAATATTCGAGGTTGAGGTGAGACTGTGAATTTATAGCTCGAAGCTGCCTGACGCGGGCGAGGGTCGGAACCGAGCGTGTTTACAACGCGCTCGTTTAGGCTAGACTCGAAGGTGAAGGAGGAAAACAAAATCAGGCTTGAACAGAACCACAACTCAGGTCCACAGACGCAGAAAGGCAGCTAGATATGATAGGGAATCTGATCAAAGGTATGCTCCCTTCCAGAGACACATGTAAAAACAATAGGAGATCCAAAAAAGCCAAGTAGCCCACTGGTATTTTCTCCACGCACTTGCTTCATCTTTTTTGTCAGAACAGCTGTTCCCAACAACATTATGAACCCTCTTTGCACGGTTCTTCTCCTACTCAAAATTCCTCTACGACCCGCGCTGACTCTTGCTTTCCAACTCCCTAAGTTTCTCCTTCCTCGCATCCACACTCTCGAGCACCTTCCTCTGCTCCTCCGTCGACAAAAGCAGCTTCAAAACAGACCTATGCAGCGACCGTTCCGTCTCAATCAACTCATCACACCTTTCATACGCTCGTCTAATACCGCCAAGCTCCCAATAATTTGCAGGCTCTTCTTCATCGGGGTTACGCAGTTGCTGATTATCCGCTGGGAAGCAAGTCGTGAAGTATGGCTCGGTGTACTCGACGAAGTGCGCTGCCCAGCGAGGATCATAAGGTGTGAGACAGCGGCCGAAATCTCGCCAGGTGGTTACGACGGCGCAGAAGCTCTCGTTTGCTATTTGTGCGGGTGAGACGGACGTCCAATTCACCGGGATTTGTTTTACGGTGTCAATCTGGTATTCGAAAGCGCATTCGTTGCAGCGGCGAAGCTTAAGTGCTTCTTCTGGGTGGTCGAAGTCGTAATTGCTAGAACTGGTGTTGAGATGGCGACATGCCCAGGCCATTGGGAGTTTCTGACCCCATGATGGGCAGTTACCATTCAGAAAAGCCTGGATGTAGGCCTTGCGTTCTGCTTCGAGAATATGGGCATAGGTCCAATATTGCGTCCGCAGGAGGAGGCGATCATCTAGGATGAAGGGATCGATCACAATATAATGGTTGATCTTGTCATCTAGCAAGTACCCATACATAAGATCGAGGAAGCTGATATCCCTGGCAGAACCTTTGCCTAGACGATGGAGTTTCATCGCTTTGTAGACTTGGGAGAAGCGTATGGGAGAGATGAGTGAACGATCGCTGCGCGTCTCAAGGCTGAGAATGTGGGCGGTCGGCCCGCAGCCTCTGGTTGCCTCGCATAGGGTCTCAGGGGTTCGACGGCTCAGTTCCCTCTTGGGACAACTTGCTGGTCGTTTCAAGACTCCCGAATAGCGGCAGAAGAGGTAAGCTTCTAGTCGGCTATCGAGATACTCTGCAAGGAGTCGTCGATGGGCAACGATTTCGAGGGCGTCCTCTTCACTCTCGGCATCAGCATCTGCATTTGAAACCGTTCGAGGACTGTCGGCATACTCCATCCCGTCCTGATACTCCTCCGGCGTCAATTCTTCCATCCTTCCGACTTTTGCACTGATACTCAGTACCATATTCACGATCTCTGGTGGGAGAAGACACACAATCTTCCTCACATCCTCATACGACAGAGCCATAAATGCATCCAGATATTCACCAGTTGAGAGGAAACACTCGCAAGCTTTGAGCTGAACTGGATCTTTCCACCAGTCAATCTCCATCTCTACCGTGCTCGTTCGGGCGTATTTAGATATTTGCGATTGAGGGCGATCTATGAATTCGATAGTGGAATCCCAGGTAATGCTTCTGCGATGTCCGGGCCGATTTTGATATTGCACTTGAGCCTGGTCGTAACCTAGAGGTTCTGAAGTTGGAGCCAAATTTCTTTCAGAACTCTGCTGTAGAGTTGCAGAAGGATTTGATCCCATCAATTTGGACGTCCAAGATCTGTTCTTATTGGATAGCCGGCAATCAAGGAATGCCATTATTGAGCTTTTCTTAGGCTGGCAAGGAATCTCGTCGCGGGTCTTTGCATGCGCTGTCAGCGTCGCCTCTGAAACTGGGATACTGGCGTGTCTGGCTGCTTTCGTTGGCAATTCGGCTTCGTCGGTGCGAGCTTTGCGTTTCTTTAAAGCGGACCCTTCGCGACTGGGATTGGACCCCATTTTGTAGATATTAGAGAGTATACAGCTATGATATTTGTGGTGTATATCGGAGGTGTGAATTTGTTGGGTAGAAGATTGAGATGCTATGATTATTGCAAATTACGAACAGTATGCATTGATATGTTGTGAATTACGAATTGGACTGATCTGGGACCTATTATAACCCGAGACTAGGTAGCTCGCTCGGCTAGAAGATTTTGGTGTAGACAAGGCTGGAAAATACCTACAAATCTGGTACACTTGTGCCTACCTTCGAGGCTAAAACAGTAGCCTCTGAGATACGATCTAGCGCATGCTTGAGCAGAAATAATTCTTGGAAATGATCACGGATTGAAAAGCAACGCTCGTTATGGAGAAGAAATCCTCGGGATCAAATATGTGAAATTCGTGCAGTTGGTCATTTAGACTCTTCGGGTGATGAGCTAATCCAGTGTGCATCATGAGAATATTTTGTTGCACATCGCTCCTTACTCAGCTGACTAGGACGTAAAAAGTCAAACATGAATTACTGAGTCAGAGAAGTTCAGTTACGAGAAGACTCTTTGACCAAACGGCATCGTGAAATAGAATTGGAAATTCAAGGCAACGCCAGCACTTTGATCAATGGTGCCAAGCGCAATGAAATGATGTAGAAGAATTTATAGCCCACCAGCTCACACCTATAACCACCTATTGAGATGGCTATAGTTAAAGTGCAGGGGGAGTAGAATCTGCCGCAACAGCCTCCACACGTCCTAGCCTTGGCATTGACGCAGGTACAGCCTATTGCATCCGTTGATCTCGAAGTTCCGGAAAACTGAGATGGAGTTTGATGTCTCGCATGGAATACAGAGTTTCAAGGAATGGTCTCGCCTTGTACTCCACCTGGCCTTGCGAATATGTAGAAGTGCTGGAGGATTAAGGGGAGCAAAAGAAACTAGCAAAGCAGGAGTAAAAGCACGACTGACAAACTCAGAACCTACAATAGCAGACCCATGCTGAAAGACGGTATTGAGCGTTGTATCTTCCCGGGTATCATTTGTACATATTAGAACATTCCTAGCCAATTCGTCCAGTGACGTGACTAGAAGAGTTTTCGTTTCCCTCCCCCATTCTCCATTCTCGCCAGCGCCTGCTCGATGCCGCCGACGTCTAGTTCTCCACCATTCAGGCTCTTCTCGACCAGTGCAAGTCGACTCGCTGACTTCTCGGCTGGCCGCTCACGAGCGGCAGACTTTCCAAAGATGAGCAAGACATACCTATGCTCGCCAAGTATCAGGATTTCCGAGGAGAATCCTGCTGAGCTTGGCGCGGACTTGGCGATTTGCTCAACTCCTGAACAGCGCTCGCCTTGGAGATCAACATTCTCAAGCTTGATCATTCGAGCGCCTGATGGACCACCGAAAATACTTCCTGATCCGATGGTCTTTTGCGCGTTTGCTGCCCAGTATTTCGCAAGACTGGGTATGACAGCGTATGTATCTCCTAACCAGAAGAGAATCGATTCTTCGGATGGGGCAGTGGGCGACGAGGATCGGAATTCAACTACTGAGATCTGTCCACGGACTCGACTATCCGATCCTCGCTCATTGAACGGGTTTGCTGCTTTCCGGCTTCCAGGGGTCATCGGGGCAAATTTCGAGCTAGTAAGTTGTGGCGGTCCGGAGGGACGCAATTTGGCGGCACCATCGATGTATCCGGTCAAGCTATACTCTGATATTGATCCTCCCTTGATTCCTTGGCGACCGAGTATTCCCTGTGGGGCGTTTGGACCAACACCTTCGATGTCCCAGATAGCCCATTCACCATCATTGAGTAACACAATGACGGCACGTCCTCCAGAAACCCATTGTGCATCGACAACTGTCTTCCGACCAAAGCCTGTATGTGCTCCCATCTGCTGTGCTTGGGAATCGTTCTTCACTGACGGAAATCCGGCGTAAAGGGAGAGGAGCCATGTTCCGTGTTCTGCTGAGACATTCTCAGAAGACTCCTCGTTTGGCTTGAGAAGAAGCTTGAAATCATATATTCGGCAAACTCCCACTGCTTCTGCGACTAGAAGGTGACTCGAATATTGGCTCGAAAGTGATGGATTGAACGAAATGGATTTCGCGGGAGATGCCAAGGAGATTGTTTGGAATGGTTCGACCTGTTGTAGAGAAGACTTCATAGGAACTCGCCACAATCGCAACAGACCAGTCACCTCTCTGGAATGCGACGCAACAATAATTTGGGGGGCCGCGGTCGCCTTCGCATCAGACCTTGCTCCGGTAATGTCCACAGTCACAGCAACTCCGTCTGACGGTTTTTGGTGTCCATTAAGAACGGTGACAGTCTCTCCCCATGTCCCCTTTCCAGCGTTCGCAAGTGTGAAATCGCTCCGAAGCTCAGGTCTGGCTTTACTGGCGGGCGAAGGTGGAGTAAGAGGAAGGGTGACCAGTCGTACAGAGTTGTCAGAGCATGAGGCAGCAAAGACAATCCTCTGCTTCAATGCATCTACACCACGCCATGACGGGCTGTCTGCTTTCAAGATTGTGGGTGGTAGTACTGCCAGGTCCAAGACTTCCGTTCCCAACCACAAGTCGAGCTCTTGTAGGGTGCCTGGGTATGGGTGTAAGGGGTTTAGCTCTTGATCGTCTGCTTCGAATTCGGGTTGGTCCTCGAATGGTTGCTTCGCAGAGTCACCTTCATCATCCGAGTCCAGTGATATAACAGCAGCACTTCCAGCGCCGTTCGTCTTCGAGTGAGCTGCAGAATCTGGCTGTTGCGGCTTAAATTTCTTCCCGCCCCTCCAAACTATCTTCACTCCGTTGTCGTGACCATAGAGGATGACCGTCGAACCATTCGATGAGGATACGGGGTACACTTTCGAGGTGAATACTCGATGTGGCAATTCGTAGCTTTAGGTAGGTCAGTCTTCGCAGGGGAGGAGGTTTGGAGCTGCCAGAACAAACCCTAGCTGAACACTCTGGGAGCTTTTAGAGACCCGTGGTTTCGGGAACGTCCCCGACATTGTGGTTTGTGAGTTCGCAGAGAGATTGAAATTGCAGCCCAAAGTAGAAAGTTGGCTTGGGGTGGAATTGTTGGTGTAATTTGTGAATGCTCATGTCAACAGCCTACCGCGTTTGTAGGTGACGAGAAGTCGCGAACTTGTTCAAGAGCGGCGAAACCATTTTCCATTTCCGGCTGGCTGAGCTAGGTATCCTCCTCTCCCTCTCTAACTCGGTTCCTGCCGAACGCGATCTTGTACCCCTACAAACTCAAAGGGTCCCGACACAATTAATGATGGAAACTCTGTGAGGCGAAACTCTCTTGACGTCGATGCCCTACCAGTCTGAACGATAATAAACAAAAAAAACATGAAGAGAAGCACCTCTCGAAGTCAGCTGCATCACTCCCGTCATGCGACGAATATTCGTTGATTGGACCCTTGAAAGTCGTCGACCGAGCCGACCTATAATAGCCCAGTCTTCGGGAAAACACCACACACGCGTACACGCGATTCGAGGATGGAAGTGGTAGACTCGGAAGTCTAGAGCCAGGGGAAACGGCAATAAAGGTATCGGCGACAAGACGGGTATGACGGCACATTGACTGCGCCTTCTTTTCTTCTCAAGCCGCAACTGTCAATTCTTGAACCTCCATGGGCTTTAGGAAGCTTTCTACACCGCTTGACTCCTCAACAATGATGATTATCCAAGCTACAGTTACGAAATCGGTATTGATTGAAGTCTTGATTGCAGCCTGAAGGACAAGATGTTTGAGAAGAAACAGGCTCTCGAAGCTTATCTCAAGATCAAGATCCGCTTGCATGGTGCCTGGAGGATTCCCGTCGAGCTGCCATCACAAAGTGACAGGGGACGGCTTTGTGGTAAGGGTTTTAGGGTGGGCTAACTGGGCTTTCGACGGAATGGAAGCCGCCCCTAAACCGGAGCAGGGAAGCTTTTGATGGTGGGCTGGTGGGCTGCTGTAGTGGGTTTGTCATTTGTTTTGGTGCTATCTCTTACTCCACTCTATCCCCACTGTTGCTCATACCTTCTCTTTTGTTTTATATTTTGTATCTGTAACCTCAAGAACTTTTCCCTCTTGATGCTTCCTGGCTTCATTACGCTGCTCACACCATCGCATCAAGCCATGGTGGTTCATTCTTCAAATTGCCACTCTTCTCTTAGTTGTTCTGCATAGCATTCTCTAATTCTCAATTCTTGCTGAGGGGCGTATTACCGAGAGCCTCGGTGTTTTTTCTACTTGTCTGATACCACTCCATTTTGAGAAACCTGCGATTTTACTTGGAGTTTAGTCGACTTCTTATAACAAGCGACAATGTCAGACTTCAAAGACCCCGAAAAAGACAATTTCCCGGAGCCACCATCTGCGACACACCCAACTGCAGCTCAGCATGACCTCATAGAAGACCCGGAAAAAGAAATCCATACATCATCGTCCTCCCCAACACACACGGCACATTCTAATTCTTCTCATGATTCGATAAATTCAAACCCGTTGTCTGCATTGGAACGGGCTTTGACTGCAACTGATCTCGCCACCGAGGCAGAGCGAGCTGCTCGTCCAGCGTTGACGTATACAAGAACAGGAGCTTCACTTGCGACTACCGGGTCTCGACTTCCATCATTCGAAGTTGATTTCACGGAAGGGGACAAGGACAATCCTCTGAATTGGCCACTATGGTATCGAAGCATTGTCATCGGTGCCGTCAGCTATTCGACATGGACCGTCGTTCTATACAGCACCAGTTATACCAGCAGTATGCCTGGAATGATGGAGGAATTCCATGTTACGAGTGAGCCAGTAGCTACTCTAGGAGTCACCACATATCTCCTCGGATTGGCGGTTGGAAGTTTGATTCTTGCGCCGTTGAGCGAGATGTACGGTCGAAGAATTGTTTATGCCGGAAGTCTGGCATTTTACTGTCTGATGGTTTTGCCATGTGCTTTGGCAACCTCATTATCTGAAGTTCTTGTTGTCAGATTCTTCGGGTGAGCATTTGATATCAAAGACTCACAGTGCAAAGCTAATGCATACGAACAGTGCTGTTGCTGGATCGGCTATGATTGCCAACGCTCCTGGCTCCGTCTCGGACATTGTCACTGAAAACTACCGAGCTCTTGCATTCAGTATCTGGAGCATTGGGCCCATGAACGGACCCGTGACTGGACCTCTTATTGGTGGATTTGCTGCCGAGTATCTGGGATGGAGATGGACAAATTGGCTCGTAATGATTTTGTCAGGTGCTGGGTGGTTTTTCTGCTCGGCGATGCAAGAGACGTACGCACCGGTTATTCTGCAAAGAAAGGCGGCGAAGATGCGAAAGGAGACAGGCGATGACAGATGGTGGTGTCGGTATGACCAGAAGTCAAGTCGTGAGTTGCTAGCATCTCAAGAGGACCAATTCCACCGCTAATCGATCGATCCAGTCTTTGAAATGCTGAAAGTCAATCTTTCGAGGCCTTTCATTCTGTCATTCACAGAGCCAATCTTGTGGTTCTGGAATGCCTATATCGCCGTATGTATTCCAAGTTTTTCAGCCCTCACAACGTAGATGTCGTTGAAAACCTCGAAGCGATGACAAGGATATACCTTGACCACCCTTGCTGACATCAACGATCCTAGATCATCTACGGTATCCTGTACCTTTGTTTCGTCGCCTACCCACTGATTTACACTGGTCTTCGTGGCTGGTCTCTCGGCTTCACAGGTCTCGCATTCATCGGAATTGGTGTCGGAACCATGATCGCAATTGTTACCGAGCCTATAGCTCGCCGAGTCGTCAATTCTCACAAGAAGGACCCCGAAACGGGCCGCGTCTATCCCGAAGCATCGATCAGTATCGTGTGCTTCGCATCCCTCTTATGTCCGATCGGTCAACTATGGTTCTCTTGGACGTCGGTCCCAATTACCATTCATTGGGTATGGCCTATTTTGGCTGGCATTCCGTTTGGCGCCGGGAACTGTTTAGTCTTCATTTATGCTTCGAACTATATTGCCGGATCCTACGGTATCTATGCTGCATCAGCTCTTGCAGGAAATAGCGTCGTTCGATCCTTTGTCGGAGGTACACTACCCCTCGCCGGCCCAAAAATGTACGAAGCAATGTCTCCGCAGTGGGCTGGGACGCTGCTGGGCTTGGTACAAGTTGTGCTGATACCAATTCCATTCGTGTTCTACAAGTATGGTGATAGAATCCGGGCGAGAAGTCCATTGATTAAGCAGATGAGAGAAGATGCGGAAAGGATTCGCAAGAGGGCGGCTGCAGGAGAGAGGAGGAGGCAGAGAAAAGAGGATGCTGAAAAGGGACTATCCGAAGAGGCGGCCGAGACGAGTATGGTTGATGAGAGGTCGAAAGGACCTGCTGCGACGGTGGAAACGGAAAAGATATGATGATAAGATCGGATGTTGAGAAATAAAGATACCCAAATTAATAGCAAACAGGAATAAAACAAAATGCGCATCAATACATCTGGTGGGTAGCTTGGAGACTACTCAGCAGTCACATGCTATCACATGAAGATTTCTATGTGGGTTTGATACCACTTTTTGAGATGCTGTAATGTGTATGTGTGAGAAAAACAGCTCACGAGCACTATAGTATCGAGTAGGATTTTTGTGACGTGTACGCAAGCAAATTGTATTGTATGAGTCTGAACTTGCAGGTTGCCAAACGCTGGTGATATTTGCCATACTCACTGCCAACAGAGGCGATTGAAATTTCAATGACATCTCATACTCATAAAAACTGGAATGACACATATGAGAGGATGCTTAAACAATTTAGATGCCTTCCAACTTGAAGATTATTGCTTCAACAATCTTTTGACATTTCCGCCTCTCTGCATTGAACTTGTCAGCCTACTCAGCTCTCTCAGCCTTACGAGTCATTGTCTGCCGAGAGAGGCTGAGCCGACAATAACTGACTCTTCGATTGGTTTTGCACAGCTGAACAAAGAATCTTCTGTTAATAGAAATCTTCTTGTTGGTGCATTAGTACCTGAGTTATCCAACTTCCTCGAGTCTTCATCTATTCGTTTGCTTTTGTTAATTCATCTAGGCATTGGTGTTTAGGTAGGTTCCTCTCGTCTCCTCAGCCGGTCTCCGTCTGTCATCATCAAGAGCCGACGCTAGTACACACAGTTAAGCTAGCGCACTACCCAGAGCCAGCAGGCGAGCAGGCGAGACAACACAAAAGCGAAAAATAGCTGGCCCGCCCGCTTCTTCTCTTTCTTCCTCACGCGCCTCCATCCCCACGGTACCCGTCAATTTATTCTACCTGACCGGTGTAGTCAATTCCACCCCCTTCAATCTTCTTCATCGTGTTCATTCTGAGTCCGTCTGCGGATCTGCCATCTACCTACCTATTTGGTCCATCACCCCACCGCATTGCATTGTGCGACCATCAATCAATTCACCAACGGCTTTTTCCCATCACTTCCAGAAACAGACACCACCCAAACAAAGCAAAGTAAAGCATCTCGAACTCGTCGGCAGCCTACTACCTCGAACAGCTACCACACACAACAAGGCCCCGACACCTCGAACCTGCACCAACGCCTCCGCATAACGCGACAAGAAGACACACAAGCAACCTGTTCCAGATTTCTCTGTGACTTTCAGTAGTCATGGCGGTTCCTACACAGTTTGCCTACCGAACATTGAAGGAGATTGGCGTTTTCGATGCCGCCCCTGTCTATGAATCTTTGCCTGGTTTCCAGAAGCCCGAAGGTACCTCTCGCTGCTCCGTGTACTCGCCATGTGGCCGCTACTTCGCCTGGGCGTCCACCGAGGGCGTGTCAGTTATTGATGCATCTGTCGGACACGTCATCACGACCCTACCCACTCCCAACGTGTACGAATTAGGCTTCTCTCCTCGAGGATCATACATCATCACCTGGGAGCGACCATCCAAGGACGAGAAGGGCGACGCTGTGAAGAACCTTAAGGTCTGGCACACCGTCGAGGACGTGCCTGCCGGCGGCGAGAAGCAGGTCGTGGGCAGATTTGTGCAGAAGAATCAGACGGGCTGGAACCTGCAATACACTTTCGACGAGAGATACTGTGCCCGTGTTGTTACCAATGAGGTCCAGTTCTACGAGAGTGGTGACTTGGGCACCGTTTGGAATAAGTTGCGTGCTGAGGGTGTTGCTGATTTTGCCATTTCCCCAGGCAACAACCACTCTGTAGCTGTCTTCATTCCAGAGCGCAAGGTGAATAGCATATTCGAAATTGAAAGAGCGAAAGCTAACAGTATCTGCAGGGCCAACCATCAGCTGTCAAGGTGTTCAATGTCCCTCAATTCACCACCCCCGTCTCGCAAAAGACGTTCTTCAAGGGTGACAAGGTTCAATTGAAGTGGAATCAGCTTGGTACCACTTTGATCGTTCTGGCACAGACCGAGGTCGACAAGACAGGAAAGAGTTATTACGGAGAGACTACACTGTATGTGCTGAGCGCAAACGGTGGATTCGATTCAAGAATCACTCTGGATAAGGAGGGCCCGATTCATGATGTATCGTGGTCACCTAACTCGAAAGAATTTGGTGTTATCTACGGGTACATGCCTGCAAAGACGACAATCTTCAACCAACGGGCCGTTGCTACCCATACATTCCCACTTGGTCCCCGAAACACTATCCTCTTCTCGCCCACTGGTCGATTTGTCTTGGTAGCTGGTTTTGGAAATTTGGCTGGACAGATGGACATTTATGATCTTGAAAAGGACTATAAGAAGATCTGTACAATCGAAGGTGGAAACCCAAGTGTTTGCGAATGGAGCCCAGACAGCAAGTACATCTTGACTGCTACTACGAGCCCCAGACTTCGTGTCGACAACGGTATTCGTTTGTGGCACGTTGGAGGTGGTATTATGTACAACCAAGACATGGTGGAATTGTACAATGTTGCATGGAGACCTCAGAAGTTTGAGAACTTCTCGCCTGGGGATCTTCTTCATCCAATTCCGACTCCACATGCATCAGCATTGGCCTACCTCGGTACGGTCAAGACCCCGTCGAAGCCAGCTGGAGCTTATCGGCCTCCCGGAGCCCGCGGAACCTCGACTCCTTTGCATTTCAAGCGTGAAGATGAGGGAGGAGCTGCACACATTGTCAGCAATGGCACTTCATTGGTCGGATCGAACGGATTTGGAAAGCAGCGCAGACAAATCCCAGGTGCCGAGACTGTCGAGCCCAGTCTACCACCTGGAGCCGCTCCCGCCAACGGAGCTGCACCAGGAACTGCGGAGGGCGATGAGAATTTGTCCAAGGCAGCTTTGAAAAACAAGAAGAAGAGAGAGGCTAAGAAGGCCAAGGATGCAGAGGCCAAGGCAGCTGGGCTGATTCCAGAGAATAGTCCAGCACAAGGAGGTGAGAATCGAAGCCCTGAGCGCAGAGACCGACGAGAGCACCAGCGCAGCCGCTCCAAGGGTCAACAAGACAATGTTCGAACTCCATCCCAACAGCGATACCGAAGCAACACGTATCAATCGAATCAGGGCCGCTCTCAAGATGTCCGAAATGGCAACGGGCAGAACGGAAACGGCTACCACAACGGATACGGTCAATATCAAGGCCAAGCCCAATCACAAGCTCAAGCAGGCAATGTCAATAATCTGTCCCTGAACCTGGCAGCATCTCGAATCCAGGATGCTCCTGAACTATCCGTCACATCACCAGGAGGGGGCAGTCCAAACGCCAAGAAGTTGCGAGGCCTACAGAAGAAGATCCGCGCCATCGAGGACCTGGAGATGCGCCTTGCTGGAGGAGAGAAGCTAGAGGATACGCAAATGAAGAAGATCGGTACGAAGTCATCCGTCCAAGCAGAATTGTCCGCTCTCGAAGCAGAAGGATAGACTTTCACGCGCTCAGGACGGGACTTGCATGTGTAGATCTTGGTTGATTGCGTTGGTCTTTTTTCATGATTTGCGAGGACTGTAATTGAACGGGACCGCTCCAGCCTGTTATTCGGCGAAGATCTCTGTACTCGATGGGTTTGGATTCCATTTGGATGGCGGATCTGCATCATTGATGGCGTCGGGCATGATTGAGATGCTTCTAATCGAGGCTAGGCGAGGTGACACAGACAGATGTTTGCACGGATTAATGAGGGGCGGGCTGGCTAGCCGTAATTCCTGGGTCTAGGGATTGGCTCTAGACTGGAAATCGCAGCGGAAGTGTGATTGACCATAGGAATGGTTGCATAGACTCACTCCATAGAATAAAGTGCGAAGATCTGAGGATTTGTGTGTTTGCCATCTCGATTGCTATGTAATGTTCTTGATATGGTGTAAGTTGTGCTTTGGGTCATGATTTCGGGGTGCAAGTCTTCGTCAAGCGGCTCATGGACTGGACTGTTGAAAGTCATTCTACAAGATGAGGAAGGGGCTGATGCTTAACAAGTGCAGAGCAAATTCGTGCAGGAGAGTTACAGCTATTCTTGAGCTATGGGATGATGCAAGATCTACGTTACCCTTCTCATTCTGCGAATTTCACTCGACCAATAAACTCTACCTTGCTGTGGAATTCCGCTCCCAAGACTCTTGACTCTGCATGTCGCGTTATCAAACCGTTTCCGTCACAACAAGTGTTTACTTCGGCTGTGCATTTGTCAGCTTCATACACTCCGTTTCCGTTTCCGCTCGGCTACAAGGATACAACACCGCTTATATATCTTGTATCATATTCTACCGTTATGTGCTTTGTAGCTTTATTGGGCATTCAAAGGCACACAGCAAATCTGAGACGGCTCCCATATCCGCTCTCATTTACAATGCCGTGCTCGAGTCAGTATCGATTCGGCCGTAAGCTACTATCGTCATTTCTTGCCTAATGCTTCCAGTGTCCAGTATGAAGATATATTTTCTCACCTACACCTTTCGTACTCTCCACCCCGCATACTCGATCCTCATTTTCTACTCCTTGCTTTACATCCTCCCCACCTCAACACATACCCATTTCCGATTCAAAATGCTCTCCCCTTCCACCACCTCCTCAGCATGGCAGATTCGCCCCGCCACCTCTCAGTCCTGGCGCTCCCTCTCCGCGCTCGAAAATCTCTACCTGAATACCACTGTACCTATCCCTTCAGCTGAAGATCTAGAGCCTGGGACGGTGTTGGTGAGGATCAGGGCTGCGGCGTTGAATGCTAGGGATGCGATTGTTGTTGCTCATGGTAGGTAGTCAGATTGGAAAAGGGGAGCTAGACGGAAAAAATGTGGAGAAGAGAAAGAGACTGACGAGAAATACAGATCCGATATATCATGCTCCTAATATACCGGAGCTGTCACCTTGCCAGTTAGTGCTGTTCTCCTGCTTCATTGTCCTTCGACCTCATTCCTCCACTTCACTGTTATCCACCACCACATAGATGCGACGATTTGCTGACTATGCATCACACAGAGACGGCGCCGGCGAAGTCACCGCCACAGGACCGAATTCCAAGTGGAAAGTGGGAGATAGAGTGTTCATCTGTCCTCTAAGCTGGGATGATGAAGAGACTCAAGGCGTGCCGACTCTCGAGCAAGCGAAGCCGAAGGCGCGGGAAACGTGCAGGGGACGTTGAGGGAATGGACTATTCTAGTGAGGCTTTTTATTCATCACTTGCACCGATTGAGCTTCGTTTTCTTGTTGAATATTTTCGCAACCTGTCCTGTTCTACAAGAATGCGTGAACACAGGTGTTTGTTTACTCTTTCCCTCGCTCTCAGCTGTCGCTAAACACCCCCTCCACTTCACAGCCAGACAACGAACTGCTCCCCGCACCAGCACACCTCACATTCGAAGAAGTAGCTGCTTTACCGTGCGCTGCTGGAACAGCTATGAGTGCACTCATGTTCGGACCACTGAAGATGAAACCCGGTATGACCGTCTTAACCATGGAGACAGGCGGTGTAAGCTGTGCTGCAATACAGGTACATACCCTTCTGTCATCTCACTTCCCCATTCTATTTCTCCGAATATTCTCTTCATGCACAATTGTCCTCTATTCGATCTGCAACTTGCTGAATGCTCTACTCATCATCCACCAGCTCGCCCACGCACTCGACTGCACAGTAATCTCCACCTCGTCATCAGACGTCAAGCTAGACCAGTACGTTTATCTCTCTACTTCCTTTCTTCGAATCCCGCTCTTCACAAGAAAATATGGTAGACTAAACATCCACAGAGCTCGCTCCCTTGGCGCAACACACACGATAAATTACACCACCACTCCCGCCTGGGATGATGAAGTCCTGCGTTTAACCAACGGTAAAGGTGTGGATCATGTGTTGGATGTAGGAGGGAGTGCGACGCTGGAGAAGAGTCTGAGGGCTGTGAGGAGGGGTGGACTAGTGAGTTGTATTGGGTTTCTTGGTGAGGTAAGTACCGAGGGGAATGGCGAGGGAGTGGGGGATAAAGTGGGAGAGTTGGTCATGCAGGTTATTGGGGGTGCGAAGATGAGTGAGTGCCTTTTCTTTTCGTTGTCTCACAAGATCTCACTCATTTCGGTTTTTGTTTTCTTTTGCTTTATTATATCCGAGCATTCATTGTCTTGTTTCGCCTCGGAACTGGCCTGCGGTGGAATTGAAAATATGGGTGCTGGTTCTGATTGGCTAATTGCGAACCGTCTCAAAACAGTACGCGGCATCTACGGCATTTACAAAACGCACTGCGAAGCTCTTCTCAAGCTCGTCGATGAACAACAAATCCATCCCTTGATCGCAGAGGTCTTCGACTTTGAGGATGCGAAGATGGCCTTTGAGAAGATCATGAAGCGGGAGGTTGTGGGGAAGGTGGTCATCAAAGTGTAACCTTGAATTTCGACTTCGAAGATTCAGAATAGAGGCAGCCTACTTGGTGCGATGCTCAAGAGATTTAGTATCTAGAAGGTATGGTGTGCATGCCGGCGACTGTCATCAATGAGGGTACTAGTGGCGTAAATTCGACAGTCAAGCCCAAGAAATATGAGCTTTCCACGTAGAACTCTTGGAACCTCCAATGCTATTTTAAATTGAGCATTGATCAGTAGTGCATTCCAAGTCGTCTCACATACTTGTTTATATATAGGGCTTCAACTTCTCATCTTCGAATCTGTGCCATAGGTACAGAAATGATTGTATCACGTGATACAACGTTTTCCACTTTCTGGTCTTCCATTCTCAATCTTTCGTGAAATCGAGTTTCAGCGAGATTTAAAGCCATTGTCTTCATAAGTTTAAATTGTTTAGATAGCAGGGGTACGTGATGTAATCTAATCGTTTTGTAGGCATGGATTTCAAGTATCCAACCGCACCTCAGGCTGGGAAGGAGAGAGAGCTTAGCGAGAGGTAAACATTGTATGAGCTTAAAGACATCCAAACACTAAGTCATGCATCTCAACGTGATATAAACCTTGAAATCTCCAAAAGCTGGACATTTGGTTGTGTAACTGGGTTCGGTGGTCTTTCTTTGGAGTAAATATCTTCAGAGGTAAGATTACGCCTCGCGGGTTAGGTTGCAGCTTTCCACATCTTCACAACGATCTTACAACTGGCCACGATCCCACCATTTCCACCAAACTCGGTCCTAGTCCACCAGATTATTATGAAAACCCGTCCTCAGAGCCAAGAGCTCCGAGTTCAAAGAAGGCCTGCATTGCATGTCTTTGAAAGCTACAAGTCTCGTACCCTAAGTTGATCGAGACCGAGTACGGCTGTGTGCTTAAGAAGCAGGTGCCTGTTGTACGTTCCCTCTTGGACTTGGCAACACAGTAACTTGGCATGACCCAGCCATCCATCCAACCATCCAACCATCTATCAATCAAACGCATACACAACAATCAAGCACCCAGCCAAGCCATCGACTCAACTTTCTCTGTCGACTACTTAGACTGCTGGGCCTTCAATCGCTCGCACACAATCAAGTCTAGAGAACAATGCTCCCTGCTCCTCACAAGTAGAAAGCGAATTCTTTCCTTGAGATACGAAGGAGTCCGCAGACCCTGCTCGCCTGATACTGACTGTACTGTTCCTTAAGCTTTGACATTTCGGGCACTTGTTGCTTATGTACTACCTACACCGCACTCCAGTCCAGTCCACTCCACCCACCTATGGATTCATCTCATTATACTTACTATATATATATATTCACGTATTTTGCTTGCTCGGATGTTGAGTCGAATGCTTCGGGTCAGATCCCTGAGTTTTCTCCTTTTTTTTCTTTACTTCATCCATCGCCAAAACGAAAAAACCGGAATCCTCGTCCTCTTTCGCAGTCTCACCACCCACTCACCCACCATCTCGTAATTGACATCAAATTCCCCACCTCACATCACCCAAGTGATGAACCTTAACGCAAGCACTTCTCCGCGCTTGATCACTTGACAGAAAATACGAGAATTACAAATCCGAAGCCATTTTTGTTTCTGTTTCTGTTTCTGTGCCAGAGGCAATGGACAAACGAAATCGTCATTTTGGACTAGCTAGCTGGGTATTATCCAAACAACACCTATACAAACAAAGGTAGTGCTCTATCTGCAGAATCTTCTCTACCTCCTATATTTCTCTCCTGCATCTCCATATCCCCGCTTCGTATCCTATGCTGTACAAAAGACGAGACTTGCTTGCTTCCCAACCATGCATGATATGACCCTTCCAGAAAACTCCAGCATATGCTGTCTTGTACGTGATTGTACATATCCAAAAATATGGAAACGAAGAAATATCCAAAATCTGGACATGTGTGAAGATAACTCCAACGCCTCGCATCGCCGCGCTTTGCATCCGCTTGGTAGATTGATCGATCTGCCGTGTTTTGAAGCGTCGTCTTGCCATGCCATGTCAACCCTCGAGTCTATCGAGCTCCTGAATATGTTTCCTGGATCTAGATCATATATGCGATCTGATAGATCATTTCCCTCTTGACTCCATCATTATGCTCCCTGCCCATCCACGCGTGAATTAATCCCCATCCGTATGAGCACTTCATTGCGGCAGGATTCTCTTCTCGGTATTTGGCGCAGGCTGATCCTCGAACACGTATCTGACCAATCTTTCTGTAATTCTCGCACACAGTGGATCCACGTATTTTGTCCAGAGGTTGGCTATCCAGTATAGCATGACGAACCAAATTGGTAGCCAGAAATACCATCTCGCGCGCCCGCAGATGGTCAATGGTGGGCCAGGCTCAACATGTCCATCTTCGTGTCTAATGTCTGCGGGGACTTTGAAGCCAAAGTACATCCATACGAGGACAGAACGAAGGAGAGAGCCGTGGAGGAGATAGACCGCGAAGGAGTTCTTGCCGAACCAGAGAAGGTATTTGTTGGAAAGTACATTCTTGACTGGAGCGGAGAAGTGGATCCCCAGTGCGATGAACTCTAGACCGATGCCAGAGTAGAAGCGGGGGGTTTCGTTGTCCTTAGGGAAGATATAGACAGAGGCGTGGCCCATGATTTCGGACCAGCGCATCCATTGCGCTTTATCTTCTGGGTACGAGGCGAGGAGAAGTCCGATTAGGATGAGTACTGGAGAGAGTATTCTCTGCGGCCATTTGCGAGCTGCACACCAGGCTTGGTGGGGCGGGTGCTGGGAGAGATCGGCTAGGAAGACCCCGAAGAAGAATTGCATTCCAAAGGCAGCTGACGTTCATTAGTCGCTGAAAATGAGACATTCATCGAACCTCCAACTTACAATCATTGCTGATGTAGTAGTACACAAACATCGCCAGCTCGAGAATCATCCTGTATCTGGGTTTGCAGAACGCGGTAGCCACGAGGAACATGTACACGAGCATGCTGCCCTTCAATAGCGGAAGCAGAGTCCACTGGTTGTTGTCATAAACATTCCATGATTTCGTCCAGGTCGTTATTAAGTGATACATCAGATCCATGACCGCATTTCCAATATACGGTGTGATGTTTGGCGATGTATAGTTTACCCACCAGCTGTTGACCCTGTTCCCCACCTCGAAGACACCGAATTGACAGAAGAACCAGATCAGCGTTGTAGCCATCGTCGTCGGCAGAATAAGTCTGGGAACTCGTCGGAAAGCACTCCTTGCCAACCCAGAAAACATGGCTTCCTGTTGTCCTGCTCGACATTGTCGCAGTGGCTTGAGAGCACACACATACCCTGTTACGAGGGAGAAGATCGTTACGCCAATTCGGCCCTGGAAGAGGATGCGGATAATCGGGTATTGGAGGATTCGAGGAGGGGCACCTTCTGCGGATGTGGGTTTGAAGAGCTCTTCGTCGAAGGCTCTGCAGATATGTGTGAAGACGACTAGAAGGGAAGCAAATCCACGGAGGCCCTAAATGGTGTCAGTGTGGTTTTGGAAGGGCGTGATCCACCCTCTGACGGATGAATTGGAAAAGGTCTTGACATACATCCACCCATTTGACATTCTCAGGTTTGGTCGTCATGATGTCCTATTGATAATTGAACATAGGAATACGCCGCGGCGCAGAAACGTGGGCAGGGCTCTGGTCCAAGGATGCCGAGGTTGTCTTTCGAATCGAGGGCGTGTGTTGGAGATAGGACGGCACGGACAAAAAGAAGCAAAAAAAGGCGTACAGTAGAATTAATGGATGTCCGAGAAAGAGAGTTGAAGAACTCAGAGAAAGACAATTTGACTACAAAAGTGAACGAGTGTAGGAGGCGGGGATGACGCGCCGAAATGTAAGGAAAAGAGGGAAGCAGGTGGAGAAGTGTGACAGGTCGTGGAGGTTGGAAGTAACTTATAATCCATACCTATCCACAAGACACAAGATCCAAGACGAGAACAGGCCCCCTTGCCCTGGCCTGACCCTGGCCCTTTGAGGGAGCAAGTGGAAGTGGGGAGTCAGGGGAGGGATGTATCCAATCGAAGGGCTCGCATCACTGCCAGACTGGGCAAGAACAAGGGTCTGTGCCGGGGGGTAGTGGTGTACTTAGATTGGCAGGTGCGCGATGCGTCGCTCTGCAACTCAACTTATCTGGAGGAGATGGCCCAAGTCGATATCCTTGTAAGAGAGGTAAAGAGGGACAATCGAATAATACAAGTAGAAATCTCCAAAGACGAGAACCGAAGTATAACCAAAGCCAGAGTCATAGCTATCGACTATTACACAACGTGAAGGATGAGCCTGTGAAGGGCCAAATGTTGCGTCTCCTATTTTCATCACTTGAGCGAGAGCCAAGGGCCAAGCCGGCATCTCTGCAGCGCTGAGGTTGCGACTTGCGTAAGGGTTCTGCTGTGGCGTTGGCGATCCAGGGGGATGGGTGATTAGAATATAAGCCAAGTTTCCACATTCGTCAGAAGAACACGGTTTGACATGAGTCTGCCGTGCAAGGCTGGTCTGAATTGAATTGAAATGAGTTGAATCTTCGCTCTCATTCCCAAAGCAAGAGAGAGAATGTGTAAATAACATGTGGCATCATGTTTTGAGTTCCACGATGTGTACCGTCGCCCGTCGGGAGGGGATTTCCACGATTTCGCACGGTAGGTACGGCTTGAGCCGTGAACACGAAGTTGCAGCAAGCGGTGGGACGGGACTGGAACTTTACTCCTCGCTACGTGCCAATAGTCGTGCTTCCCTCCCTTCCTCCCTGTTTGGCCTTCGGACTTTCATATTTATCTGGTAGACAGGGGGGGCAAAGTGCAGTGCATACTTCGAAGTACTAATTCGAGCTTGTCTGTAGTCTCATCCCCTGAAATAGCGGTAGTGGCGTTTTCAATTCTAGCATGGGACCGGACGAAGAACCAGAGATCAGAAAGATTGGCCTAAAGCCCTGTTCCTGAGATCGGTATCTTGGCATCTCCAATTCTTCAGCAACGACATTCGTATTTCTCTTTGACGAGAACCTCGTTCCATGATGCAAACTCTTTCGTATTTCTTGATCTTCTAGAGTCTGCACCTTGCTTCTCTTCCTTCTTTATCCATCCTCTCCCTTCCGACTTCCGTCTTGTCCTGTGGCTTACGAGGTGCTTCCCCTGCGCCTAATCTTCCCCACTGACCATTCATATCTGGTAGCGAGCGCCCGCTGGTCTTCCGCATCATTCAATGACCCGCACCGCTCATCTCATCGTCGATTTGGTTTGGTTCAGGGGAACTCAAAATTATCAGATGGGGGGAAGGATGATGCTCACGAGATCACGATAGGGAGAGAAATGAGGGGCATAGGTCAGAACGGCTGTATTCATCCTATGTCAGATCTCATGAGTCCTCAATTCTCATTCGTTGATACAGTACCGATACCTGTCATGACCAGTGCACCTTTCAACTTTCAACCTTTCAAGCTTCCCCTGAATCATCGGCACTGGACAAGCGAGCGCATAAATAGAAACCTGCAAAAGCACATCCAACCTCCATCCCACGCGCCTAATTGATAGGCCAGAACACTCTCGAAAATGTGAACCTTGACATCTAGAACTTGGTTATCTATACCTCAAGAGGGGCCATCAAAAGCGGGTTCGATCTTAACTTTTGGGTCACGGCTGATTGTTTTCTCCACGAAAGGGCACGCAGGCCGGGGATCGAAATCTCCTGCAGATGATTGATGACGCACCACTCTCCATCAAAAAAGGATTGAAAGGACGCTATCCGCTTGTCAGGGATATATGCATAATCTCTGTGCCATTATATATGTATCGCGGAGGAAGCCGTATGCAAGCGAGCGTCTTTCATTCCTTTTTGTCCGGAGTTCTGTGTGTGGGCTTTTTGGTGTTCGTGATCCCTCGGCTGGCGGGTGTCTCCATCCTGTTGCACACAGGCATGCTGGAACTCGCTCATGTTGCACCACGATTCGGGATCTCTCCTTCCTTCCTTTCAGGTTTCCAGCTTTCTTCTTCCCTTGGGCCCATGAAGTCTTGGAATTCAGAGTTTCCAAGGACGGACCGGCGGACGGACGGAGACTTGATGATGAAAGTAATCCGAAATGCTTGTGCTTTCCAGCATGCATGCTTGAACGGACCGACATGTTTCAACGTCCAACTTCTCCTACCCACCGAGCCTCAACTTTATTCAGCCTCAGGGGGATCACCATTTCAACTTATGGAACAAGATGGCCAAGATATCGCATCGGTCAATTGTTTAAGATAGAAGAGGCAGGAAAGACAGATCGGCTTTCTCTGATACGAGTGTTCTCCAGATTTCTGGTTTGATCGTCTGAAAGTCCACCTGCATAAACTTCGGTACCGACGCTCGGGAGGTTAAATTGAGTGATCTTAATCAGGGACCGAGCGAGCGAGGTACGCCCGCATCTTCAAAGTTTGTGGATCTTAGTTCTGAGATTCTTATACATCAGACGTCGTGCTTACCCAACGAGATTTGCGACATCGGGGAGCGACTCTCTGAGCTCTCGAGGGACGATCGGAAAAGGTCTGCCTGGTGAAAAAGCACAGCCGAAGCTGCGGTCGAAAGATGACTTTCTGTCTAGTATCAGGAAGCGAGAATACTCAGTCGCATAACAAAGATAGACGGCAGTGCTTCTCTCTATCATGAACAAGTGTTTCAAAGATGAACACAGCCATGATAGTTGCCTATTTCCACTCGGATTGCTGCCCTTTCGGTTGTCCGAACGAACCTGACAAAGAGGTCACAACGTATTGGGGTTTATTATATTCAATTTGTCCTCCCCTTCTTTTCTACTGGTATCAGAGCTCTTCCCACGGACGGCCTATTGCTGCATAATTAGTGACGTCCATCTCATTCAATTGGTCCATTTTGGCACTCTTGTCACGTGATACAATATAAACGTCACGTGATGGCTAGCCCCAGAGATGGTTCCTTTCGCTCACTTAGCTAGTGAGAGTCGAGGTTTCTCTTTGAATATCTCTGCTCTATGCTGCTATTGGTTGAATTCCAGATGGACCAATCATTAATTTTGTTTATATCAAGTCAACTTTTCTTGTATGGATTTTCTGATTCGCTAGAATGCTCAAAATGCCATATTGCAATCTCATTGGCTGTGAAGTTGCTTCAAAGCAGACAGCAGAAGTCGAAAGCGAGTCTTCTTTCTGCGATTCATGTCTTGTCCCACTGCGCAGACTTGCCTGAAGCTCTGTGTTTAGCAAGTGCAGTTGTGCTCGTCGTCAATTGACCTTTTCGCATATCACGAAGAATGCATGCTCCAGATTGAAAGCATATTATAGGTACATTTTGAAGTATGAAATCAATGGAATTCTATAGTACCCGTCTATTCCCTATTCCAATTACACTGAAGAGTTTCCTACGATATGGAATGAAAAGAATGATTGCACTTTTGATGGGGTATTGAGCAAAGCAAGAAAGGAAAGAACCCCCAAAAATGAGAAAAGCGAGCCTAGAATCCTCCAGTCAGTCAAGCCCAACGTTGCATTACAACATTCCAACATTCTGCTTCGCCGTCCCATAATTTTATAAATCTCATGTTTCCATCACTTCGTCGCTTCTTATTTTGTTCGTTTTCTTCGTTGCAAATCATCGACATTTACACATCTTGTCCCGCCCGCAGTCTCGCAGAGCGTCTCGGGGGTCGAGTGCCCGCCGTCTTTCGAATGTAGGACTAGCCACAAGTCAGCAAATAATACACATCTCATCGAGGATCCATTTGACATGACTTACTTTTCGGTTGAATCGTTCCTCCACGTTCTCGTTGAGATTATCAGCAGAACCGCTTCGCTTCACGCTTTTCAGATTCCCACTCTCATTGTGCCAGTCTAAATTCGTCTCTTGCTTGTATCCGACAGTTTCGGACTCCAGAAGTTCACGATGTTCTTCCTCGATAGCTGCAACTCGAGGCTCGAGGTCACCAACTCGTTGGCCTAGCTTTCGTTCGCGAAAAACCATCGTGCCACAAGCTGCGAAATTCCGCTTTCCGTTAGCATCGTCGCTTCTGATTATTTCGCACTTGGAGGCGTCTGTCTCGCTTCGTTTGTTTTCCTCGATGTTCAAGCTTTGGATCACGAAAATACGGAAGAAGTGACATACCAAGAGCTTGGAAGAATGCACCCAGGAGTAGGGAGCATGGAACTTGGACGCTGCTGAATCGAGAATAATTCTCCATAGCGTCGACGGGATTTTGAACGACGTTCATGGCTGCAATCCTGTTTTCGATGATCAAGCTGAATGACTTACTACCTTAGATAATGTAAGAAGTGATAGGTTTATACTATAGAGAAGGAGAGTTTGGAGGGAGGAAGGCAGAGAAATTTATAGAGGATGCGACCAGTGCACTGATGCCGAGAGCAGCGAGGAAAAGGGGGTGATCGAGTACCCGTGATGTCTCCGACAGCACCAAGGACCAACACCCCCACGACGAGGCATCGTAAGGCAAAGGCACTAAAATCCTCCTTTTCAGCTCGCTAGTGGAGACCAAGGCATACTTTCAGTACATTTCCAGGGTATTTACAGGCCAAAACTTCAGAATTCAAAATGTGCCTCTTCAAATCGCAGATAGAAAAGGCCTAAAATGCTCAAAATTTCTTCTAGAAATACGAGCTCAATTGGAGAGAAGTCTCTAGAATGAATCAACCAATCATCTCGGTATTCTTTTTGGTTGGGGATTGATCAAATATTTTCGGTTTTGATTCTTTGAATCCAAAACCAACAAACTGCGCCGTGGTCAAGGGTACAACACGCGCATGCGTGCCCTTTTAGACGCAACCTTTACAGGAAGACACCAACCTGCATGCCCTCTCAGGCTCTCACCGAAAACCCTGTCCGGAAGCCAGAATCTCTTCCCCGGTGAGTATAGTCTGCTCATCTCCCTTGACTTCGAATTTTCTATCTTACATTGATTTTCTTAGAGTCGTTTACGACCAACTCGCCTCTCCAGACTCTCCCGATATTTCAATTTCTAGTCTCGGCTATCATTCATCAACATGAGCAGCAAATCGCCCAAGAAAGGTCAGAAGCCGTCTGTTCCGCTCAGCAAAATCCCTGGTGTCAAGGAGATCTGCGAGTTTCTCGGCTTCCAAAGTGCATCCATCAAAGATACCGAAAAATTTCTAGAGACAACTCGTGCCTTTAGAAAATCGTATGAACCCTCAGCAGGAAGTGCGAACGTTAATCTCCTCCTCTGGAAGGACCCTCTTGTGCAGTACGAATACAGGAATATGGCGGAGATGTTCCTGACGGATGGGGACAATAGTGATAAATATTGGGGGAGCAAACGGCACTGGTATTCAGCTGGGTTGCAGTACCCGGACGATGCAGACAGGTAGGACATGCCCATGACACTTAATCCTTTCTGCTGCACACATTACGAGAACTCTCGTGGGAGATGACTGATGCAAAGTAGAATCGTTGCGCTCTTGATGCAGCTATTTTACAAACAGACTAGATACGCATTCAACAATCTGCAGTACGGGCATAAACAGTCGGATGCAAGAGACGGGTCGAGGGACAACACGACCCCAAGTAGCGAGATTTTTCCTCAGCATCGACCAACTCCTTCGTCGAGCACTATACCTAGCGACTCACAAGACTCGCGAATTTCTGGGTCAGTCTTGTCGATAATTATTCCTTGCCATTATCTCTGACTGGTTTTTAAAGGGAAAGTCCTGAACGACAAGTCGCTGCCGGCCACGAGAAGATGTCAGCATCGACTCTACCACAAAGCAGTGGCAGTGGTAGCACAGCACCGCCAGAGTACGCTATCTACGATGGGCCGGAAGACTTTGTAAGTCCTTCCTCACCTTAATAATATACGTGAGACTAACTCTACACAGGATGAATACATCAGGAGACCTTTTGACGTCTTGTGTGCAGAAGATCAACCGCCAGCAGCAACATCAAGTTCTGCCAACCCACGCAAGCGAAAGAAGAAGACCAATGTCGAGCCACGACGCTCTGGTCGCAAGCCTGTTCCCACCTACATACCAGGTGTGATCATTCAAGACGAGTACGAGGCTCTCTTCGAAAGCAGTAGCAATGAAAGCAACAGCCCAATTGCGAACACCACCGAGATGGACTACACGTTCGAGCGAGACTCTTCGGTGGAGATCATGAGCGTCTCCGATCGTAATCTTGACCAAGCAGAAGCTGCAGGTGGTGCTTCGTCCTCAGGATCAGCAGCTGGAAAGCCATTCAAAGCCCCCACTGCACCGATGATGTCTGCTGCTTCGAAGCCAACGTCGCCTGGGTCGAAAGCGAAGATCCCACGTCGGCCGACAAGTTCGAAGACACCGGAAAAGCGTAAGTCTGCGACCGCGGATGTGACAGCAACCGAAATGCCTGCTCCACGTACGAAGATTGTGAAGCTGAATATGCCATCCTCCAAGGCACAGGCGAAACCGTTGGGAAAGAAGGTCGAGGCTAGAAAGACTTCCTTCGAGGGAAAGCTTCCAGCTGCTCAAACATTTGTCCCCCCACAACAAAGGATTGAGAGTATGTCGGGAGGCGCTGCTGAAGGCTCGCAGAATACGCCTTCTGCTGGAGGAGCAGAAACTGGTCTGGCTCAAGTGACACGGGCTGATGTGTCATCTACACCTACAAAAGATTTCAGCAGAACACACTCGCCTCGAACGTCAGGGACTTCGGACGAAACACTCGGGTTGGGGAATGATGCCGCAGAGCGAGCAGTCAATCTATCGACTGAACGGGAGGCACAGCCATATGCTATGATACCAGACAATGCCTCCTTCTCACGAGGCCGGCTGGCGGATCCGACTCCAAGTATGGCTGTCCCAGCTCCCTCCTCGACTATTGCCTCGGCACCCGTTGGTATGCCTCCACAGGCTGCTGTTGATGTCCAGCCGATTGTGTCTCCTCATGTACCGGAACCAGCACCAGAACCAGCACCCACAGCAACTACAGCAGCACAACCCCCGCCCGTCAAACAATCCTCAACACCTACTACCGCACCTGCTTCCGCCAACGTCCCAAAATCGAAACCCCAGATCCCCCTCTGGGTCATAACCCGCACGCCGCACCCCACCGAAGAGCTCTGGGACAACGGCAGACTCACTGGGCAAACCCTCCCCTCCTTCCTCACGAGCCTCTCGCTCCTCACCTCCCGTCCCGCAGACTCCATCAATAAGATCATATTCACGTTGCGGACACCGATCTCGAACACAAAGATAAGTGTCGGGAGGGAGGCGGAGGACGGGTGGACGAGGGTGATGGAGACGTTTAGGGGGAAGTTGAGGGAGGTCGCGCCGAAGGGGAGGAGCTTGAGTGAGGTTTGTAGTATTTTGATTGAGCCGGTTTGGGAGGATGTTGGATTTGGGGGTGAGGAGGGAGGGGAGGGAGTGGAGGATGTTGATTTTTGATCTCTGGTTTTCATTTTCCTTTCAAATCGCAAACGATGGCCTTGACTCTGTAACATTCATATTTATTTAAGCCCAGAGACTTCTATTTACAACTCGTAGAACTGAACCGCGCGGTTGGCTTGTTTCGAGGCAATGCATTTGTTTCGTGTCGCGGTTTCTGGTCAGATTTTTGGACGAAGCTTGCATTGTAGCCAGAATACTGTTTGAAAGCTCATCTGGTCTATGTAAAAAGGCCCACGTGGCGGCAAGCTGGGAGACTTCGGCTCTTGCTCAATCGCTTCCGGGTCCATTGAAAGGACTAATTTCCATTCCAGTATTTTAACACATTTCATACAAGTCGAGTTGAAATTGGAACAAATGCCATATTAATGGCTTAGTACTTGAAGTAACCTCTGGTCTCGTTATCCCCAGCGATATGATATGGGTGGATCGAGGACTCAGAGCAGAGGGCTCACTTCCACCTACTGAAAGGCGCGGGGAACACGGGTCCAATGTGCCGGAAATTTCGACTCAGCTTTTCTCAGAGAAGCAAGTTCCAACCCCAAAGGCAGCAGAGGTGACGTACCATAAGGTCCGCTCAAGTTCCATGCACGGTGGTAAGGCAGACTGCTGCGCCAGAAACTCTAAAACAAGCTGCGGCCGCTCCTTGTCGACCAGCTGAAAGACCTGATTAGGAAATCTGGTAAGCGAGCTTGATGACCATAAATCCTAACTTGCTCAAATCATGAAACAGAAAGTTCGTTCGAGTTCGAGGTGATTCTGTGGATGTTTTAAACCAATCAAATCTGATTTCTCACTTTGTGGTTCTTGGGGGTCGGAGTGGTGTGGGATTTGGTGATGTGGCCCAAAATTCGGCCACCAACAACTGCGCAGTATCTCAAGGTTTCTACGGAGAAGAAGTTTCCTCTTTTGGCTGGCCACCCTACGATCAAGTCTTAGGTACATGCGGTCTCACCGAAATCCCTGCGACCGCTCTTCTTAAGTCAATGGTTTTGCTTGAGGAAAAATAGAGCATGCAACTGTGTTCTGCATTTATCCACGCTGTCCATAATTCTGTACTTTGTTTCCTAGTGGAAGACGGGATCCCAAGCGAGACGCTCACCAAAATCAACAATCAATTACTATGATGAGTAGAACCCCAACGACGCCCCAGCGGCCCAATATTACCAGAGAAGATATACCTTCTACTGAAAGGGTATGCAAGCTTCTTGGATTCG
Organism: Cadophora luteo-olivacea; assembly: GCA_026120085.1. Taxonomy (NCBI): domain Eukaryota; kingdom Fungi; phylum Ascomycota; class Leotiomycetes; order Helotiales; family Ploettnerulaceae; genus Cadophora; species Cadophora luteo-olivacea. Next base: position 735,765 of record JALRMC010000015.1, read on the forward strand.
GTAATGCTCCGGACAAGAAGACCGAGGAGCTCTTGGAGGCAACTGGCGAATATTTACAATCATGCGATTTCCTGGACGGCATGAACTTGGAACAACTTCTTGACTGGGACAAACCTACTGTGTATATGGAGCTGAGAGAAATGTCGAGAAGCTTTCTCTCGGATCGTGAAGATCGGTATGGTGAAAGACTCTGGGGCAGCCGAAATACACGGCATCCACATTGTCTAGAATACCCGGAGGATGAAGATAGGTACGGATCCTGAATCAACCACTCCGTGGAAAACTTGGAGAAAGAGTTGGTTGCTGATATTTTCAGACTCACGGAATTGTTGATGCAGCTCTTCTGGCGACAGATTATGGAGGCATTTGACATGACAGATTCGGGTATGAAAGCGACAAACTCGTCGGACGACCATGTTGCTCAGGTCAGCGACGACAGCCAGCGACAACGATTAACCACAAGCTTGAGTACGATGAGAAGAGAGACCTCAGAGCTACGAACGAATAGTGGGAAGAGGAAGTCAAGATCAAAAACGTCACCTGCGAGGGGCAGTCCCATGATCAATGACGCAGATGCACTTGACGATTCGGCGGATTTGGTAGTGCTATTTGCCATCTCCCAGTGCAAATATTGACTGATATTGAAACAGGATGCCAGAACTAACGCTGCGATGGATTACTTCTTGACGGATGACCAGATAGCCACGCAGTCTCGACACGAACTACCACCAACTACAATCAATCCCCGAAAGAGGAAAGCTCCCATTCCTAACGGACCAAGACGTTCAGCAAGAAAGACAAATACAGTGGACCGTCCCGGATTTGTTTCGAATGTTCTCAGCGATGATAATTTCTCCGACCAAAGCCCTGTCGCACCTCTGGAGCAGAGTATCGAGCGGAATGAGGAAGTCAACCAAGAATGTTTGTTGGAAACCATCCGTCCAGGAGATACAATGGCTAGTCGGAAAGTCGACACCGATTTAAGTGAAGCCTCGCCGTCAGTGAAAATGGCTCGGAAAATTCCAATGCCTCCCATCACCAAAAGTACAAAGCCGCTGGTTTCAAAGCCGGGAAAGCGCAAACCATCTTCTCCTTCGGTTACAAGAGAGTCAGTGGTCAATAGTTCCGGATTCATCGGAGACTCTCCAACAGGTGTTTCACCACCAGGACGCAAAGTATTGAACTTCAAGGCGCCATGGAATATGCCGAGTACTAAAGCCCAGTCAAAACCTTTGGGCAAGAGCCTATCAGCAGTGATACACGCGATGACACCGCCGAATCAAGATGCCGATAGCACTAATAGAGGCTCTAGTAACTCTCATGGTGGGGAAGATTCGTCTCCTCATCGCTCACCACCACGAACGCCAATGAACGAGTCATCTCGACTGCGGCCATTGACCCCAGCGATCCAAGGGATATTTACACCAACATCTCTACCTCATCCTTCTGCATCAGATATATTACAGACCCCTATATCGACATTAAAATCCCCTCTGAACAACTTCCAGACTTGGGTCGTCACATCCTCATCGATTCGCACTGAAGAGCGGCTGCGCGGCGTTCATTTCGCAGAAATGTCGCTTTCGAGCTTTCTCTCTGGCATCGCGAAACTGACTGGTCGACCTGTCGATGGTATCTGCAAAATGAAGTTGACTCTTGAAATGCAATGTTTGATCACGATAGATACTGTTTGGAGAGGGCAAGATGAGGTTTGGACAGAGATCAAAGAGACTTTCGCGGAAAAGTTAAGCTTACGGCGTAGAGGGGAGAAGTGTAAGATGGTTGTTGAGCCTAGTTGGGAAGAAACAAATGGGAGCGATGTAAAGGCTGCAAATATTTCTGAGGGTGAGGACGGGCTTTACGATGCTTGAAGGCGGGAAATATGTGGTGAGTTCGTCTTGCGTGGCGAGGTTGTTTTGATTTGGCTCGGTTAGCGAGATTGATGGGAGATGGCGAATCAGGTCTCGCTGGCTTCATAAATGTGACATATGGAAACGTGATTTTGAAACCCAAATTAACAGGAAGGTATAATTTCAATTGTGTACATTGGGCGAATTCTGACAGTACAATTTTATATCTGGTGCCTCGTGGCGTGGCCTCAATGCGTGGTCACAGCCCAATTACCGGGTACAGTACAAGCTCGGGGCTACAAATGATCTGGTCGGAAACCACTGCAACGCATTCCAATATCAGGTTATTTCACTATTTCCAGGTCTCCAAGGCGTGTGAAGTGTATTCATGGAGCCTGAGATGTTCGCCCCACTGTTTGTTGAGTAATCATTGCCCTCCAACCAAAGCCGCACCAGCGCCAGAGTCCACCGTCAGCTTGTCAGACTCGATGCAATGAGTAAGCACACAGGCACGTACGGCAGAATATATCGTTGCGATATTGTTGAATTTGGGCCACCTCTGCTTCAGTACTGGACAATAGTGACCCACCTTTTCAATATCTATCCTTGTCAAAGTACTGGCTCTGCAAGCCATTTGATATATTTACCATTCAATTTCGGGCAGCACAGCACACCCGCCATTTGACTTGCTGCTCTGAATCGGCAGATTTCAGATAATTAGTGATCATTCTAGGAGAATTGAGAAAGAAGAGGACCATGAGCCAGTTTCAAGTCTTATTGACTGGCGAGCCCATGATTATGGTTCACCGGGGCTGGCGGTTGCCTTCCAACCCACGACGACACTCTTCAATAAACTATGAGGGCTCACAAGACTCGCCAAAAGCGATCCCAAATCTAGAGCAAGTCCGAGTGCCTGCAGTATCTAAGCCTAAGCCCGAGAAAAACGCAGCTCTAGAATTTGCATTCGTCAATGTCACGGAGCCTGGGCGACCGAAAGATGCGGAGACGAAAAAATTGGTCAGAGGTCATGTGGTGAGAGATTCCACGAGGAAGAAGAGATTGATGAGGCGAATGGATGCTGAGAGAGCTGCGAGTGTCGGCTCCGTTGATGTATCTGTGATAAATGAAAGAAATGAGCCAGCTACGAGCGACAGAAGTGCTTCACTCTTCAGCATCCCAACACCGACCCAAGGTCTCGACCCACATCCATACCTTACCCCGATAATCCATCACCTAGTATCAATCGGTGACGCGATGTATCCGTTCGTGTCTATCTTCCGCTTCAATCCTATCTCGCCGGCGAAGTGGTTTGATTGCGCTTTGAGAGACGATGCGTTGTTTCATGCGTTGTTGTATACGACTTCAACGTATTCGGGGCTGATGAAGGGTGTAACGGAGAACAAAGAGGCTATCGTACATGCCCGGAGAAGCATCGCGCTGGTGAGAGAGAGGCTCAGTGAGATGGAAATGGTTGGTGATTTTGGTTTTGATGGGGAAGGCACTGTCAGAGCTGTCAGTTGTTTGGCGATGAGTGAGGTGAGTTCGACTCTCTTTTTAAATCACGAGAATGTCTTGCACCGTTATGAATTGACGATGAAAAGTGCTTAAGAGGCAATCACGAAGGATGGAAAGTCCACATGACAGGGATGAAGCAGATGGTTGATATGAAAGGGGGTGTGGCTGGCTTCAGTCTCGGACTTCAGCTAAAAATGCATCGGTAAGATATCTCGATCCCTGCTATGAGGACTTCAGGCCCACTATGTGCAAAGCTCTTACTCCATATAGAGCAGATCTCATGGGTGCGACTGAATACCTTGTCCCAGCATTCTTCGCAGAAGACAACTCTCTCCCGCAACTCCCCACTCAAGTCCTTCGCCGAGCAGGCGAGCGGACGACTTCGACCCTGGATTTCTTGAGCGTGTTGCCTATTTCAGATGACTTGCGTAACACGCTGATATACATGCATGGGCTCTCCCGATCTGTATCGCGTGTTCTGACAAGTCCGACAGTACTTAAAGGATCACAACAAATCTCGCTTATGCAGCATATGTACTCGTTGCGATACAGTCTTCTGCCGGACTACTCGCAAGGTATAGACTTCACAGACGAGGCATCGAGGACGTTGGATGAAGTTTTGAGGATTGGCGCGTTGCTGTATGTATCGGAGACGCCGAAGGAATTCCCGAACGCCGTTGTTGGACCGCTGAAGATGGTGAGGAGGCTGAGGGAGCTCGTTATGCAGATTCAGATGTGGAATGAGAACGAGGCTGGGTTAGTGCTCTGGTTACTTTTCTTTGGCGGAATTGCAGCACGGAAGGGGGAGCATAGAGTGTGGTTCTCCTTGCAAATTGAGAGAATGTGTGGAAAACTTGGGGCAAATGAGTGGGGTGATGTTAGGGGTAGGTTAGAGGTGTTGTGGTGGGTCGAGGAGATTCATGAAAAGTCATGTAGGGAGCTATGGAATGAGGCGATGGTAGTGAGGGAAGCGCAGAGGTGACATTATGTTAAGAATAGCTTGAAACGAGGATTTATGCAATCATCGTGAAGAGCTTTTGTCAATCCATTAACGCACCTAAGAGTCGACTAGACATACGACGACAACATTAATTGATCAAGAAGTCTCTCCATATGACGCTGTGCGAGGAAGGTGCAGGCTGTGCCCAGTCTATCATCTCATCACAAGCTGGTAAAGTTGCCTAGATCTTGTCTAGCATTCGGGACGGCTTTGACCCAAGGCACGCGACTTCTGGTGAAGATCTCGACGTCCGGAGTATATTCTGTCGACGGATCCCTTCCTTGTGGAAGATCAATACAGCCTGCCTTGATGACCTGCAGAAGAATCAGAATTTAACATTGACGTTTTCCAAAGAATAGATACTCATGAGAAGGAAGAGACTCACCATCATGCCGGGATGACTACTGCTGGTCCTATACAGAAGACTTCCACAGCGTCCGCAACAGTGGTTGGTGATTGTATTTCCACTTTCAACAACCTTGCCCCAGACTTTGAGCTCTCCTTTAACGGCTTTCAGCTCGGCAGTGGAGTAGAGAATGTTCAGTGCAAAGGCAGCTCCAGTGAGTTTACGCTCATCGATGCAATGACAGCGAAATTTGACGATCGGATTGTCGCCGTAGGTGATGACATTGGAACCGCAGAAACAAGAGGATTGAGTCATGGCTCAGTCGACGTGGGTAAGTGGATATGATGAGAGGGCGCTTGACGTGAAACGGTGTACGTAGTCGCTGGGAATTCAGAGTGTTCGATGAAATGGAGACTTGGCGCACGATCTAAAGCTCTCATGGGTTTCCCGTACCTCTATATATGCCCCGTTGTATGATGGCATTCATTAGTTCCAAGCTGGTGTAACACATGTCTTCAAGTCGTCGATTAAGCCTTCAACGTCTTGCTCAGTGACAAAACACGCTCAATCAAGAAACCCTAACCGTATTGAGCAAGCCATTGTAGAAGCCATGTTCGCAGCCACCAAGGAATTTGTTCCACTGTCCATAGGGCTTTATTGCACGTCCAGCAGATGCTTGGTGGCTGCTGACTTTGTGTGAACATTTAATCATCACTAATGTGTGTTGAGTAATCCGAACGCAATGCACCAATGCGGCAATAAGCCAACCTGTCTTGCACTATATGCATGGTAATGGAAATTGTAGTGTCATGTGAAAACTCATGCATAACAGTGCCTGCTTGATTTTATATTGGAGGCTGCTGCAAACCTGTTGACGACTTTGTCATGACTGGGTAGTGTAAGCTTATCGATTGACAATCTATCGGAATTTGCGTCTGGAGTACATAACTCTTGGATCCAAGAGCGAGTGAAGCAAAGCAAGGAGATGTCTGGCAGATGCCAGCTGAGTCGAAGGGGGGAAGCTAGGGGACTGGATGAATGCTGGCGCTGAATGCGTGACGGAAAGAAGATGAGTTGAAGCAGGGCACAGTTGGATTTGGCAAAACGAGGGAATTGGGAGACATTAGACAAATTGCAGCAGTGATCTAATTGCATGTACTCTGGCCCACGAAAGACACCACAGCAAGTGTTGGGTGGCGAATAGACAAGACTTGTGTGTAGCATTGACCTTGAATCCAACGAGCACTCGAGTATACTGTACTCACAGCACCTCGTCTATGCCAGAATGCCCATGGCAGTATGAATATAAACGTCAAGAACTGATGAGCTTTTAGCATATGAACCTGCCGGATGTCGACGATGGGAGGAATTTGAATGAAGGAGACATCAAGCTGGCGTGAGTGGCTCTTTCGAATTCGGGATGATAATTAGGAGAATTGGCTGAACAATCTAAGCACAAAATTTGCGGTAAAAGGAAAGCTTAGTACGCATCGTGCCCGAACAATGGAAGGCGTGATGACGCGCTGGTCGGACGTCAAGCATGACCTGAGTGAAGAGGAGACGCGAGGCGGAAAGTTTAACCTTACAATGGCGGTGGCTCGGCAGATTTCTCAGCCTCGCCTCTTGCTCTTGCCTCGCCCTGGCCTTGGCTGGCCCTCGCCCTCGCCCTCGCCGCGTCTTCAATTCTTACGACGCGCCGTGGAAGGAAACCACAATCAACAAACCCTTGTCATTCGAACCATTTCAACTCCATACCATACCATACCATACCACAGAAGAGGAAGATACGATCTTCTTCAACCTGCTACGATATGCGATCTTTCGCGCGTTCATGATATTTCCACCCATTGCCAGGAAATGGCGTCCGTCACTTCTCTAGGCCTGCACAAGCCCACTGGGCTGCAATATGCCATTCAAGAACATCTTGTGCCTCTCGACCCGCCCAGCACATCCTACGAGTGGCATAATCATTTCAACGGCGATTCAACCTCCTCCCTCGAAGACGACGAGCTTCTGGTGACCCCGCGTTGTGTCATTTGGAGTAGAGGGGGTGTTTTTAGGAAAGCTTTCAAATTCGACCTGGAGAAGGAAGATGTCACTCGCGCTCTGATAACAACGTTTCCCAGTCTTGGACCACTTGCCGCGAAAGAGAACAAGGTACGACAGCAGAAAGGGAACGCTGCCAAAAGAGAGACGGCAATTGTAGTCTTCCTCAAGACCCAGGCGCACGTCTATTTCCTCTCCGGCACCAGCCATGTTATACATCTGCCATTCGAGGTCGAGTCTGCGACTGCCGCTCCCAATGGCCTCATAATACAGCGAAAAATGCGCGTGGACAACTTCATTGCGGCATCACTCAAATTCCCTCGAGTTCCTCCCAATTCTTTCATCTCTTCCCATCCGCAGCCATGGTCGGCGGCAAGTTCGCAGCAGTCAACTTTCTCGATTGCGGAACTCGGTGGACCAAAGCAGATGCCAATGCTACACTCAACAATGAAGGATATGTGGGATCCACCTGCAGTGAAGAATGATTCGAATTGGCCACGTCTTTTTTCGCTATCAGATCCACTCGCGGAAATTGGTCTTGTGGTTGCACAACCAGCGAAATCTTCTAAGCATACAGGCAGAAGGAGTTCAGTCAAGACAGCTGCCCTCGACACTGCAGAAGAGATTCTCCATGTGACGCGCAGAGACGAATTCTCTCCCCAAAATAGCGAACGGCCTTTGGTACTAGCACTGACTTTGAACCGCGAGACGAGCACTTATAGTGTCTGGAAATTCACTTATGTTGGAGATGAACCTGTTCCTGCCAATGGTGAAAAGCGCCGCGCTACCAGTGGTACCATGTCTCGTAGAAGAAGCTCTTTTATTCCGGGAAGCGCGACTGGTGCTACAACTCCCGTAGGAAACGGCCAGCATACTTTCAGAGAGAGTCTTGGTGGCGCTCAGCAAGGATTAGGACTCCTGAAGAGCAGCTTACAAGATGAAGCCAGGGACAAAGTTGTTGATTTTGCTTCTTCGCTTGATCCAGACTACGAAAGCACTTCTATACCGAGGAGGAAGTCAAGACGGGTGAGTTCTATGCTTGCGAGGGCAGACCTTTCCGCTACTCACGAGCGTTCTGCCTTTGCAGACCTCACTAGCAGCCATGCGCATGCAACCAGCCGTCGCGGAGACTCATTGGGTAGCCAGCATGCAAGGTTAAGCATAGGGCCGTATCCTGGAGTACCTGGTGGAAGCTTTCCTCAAGCGCCCCAATTCAACCATAGTCTGAATGGGTACCTCGAGGCTCCAGTAGATGATCTCTTAGACGAGTTACGAGCAGGTGGTGACTTTGAAGGCTTTCACAATATGGGTCTTGATGACGACGAGTTCGACGCTCTGAAGCAGGAAGTTGTGCTCTCCAAAATTTGCAGTGTTCCAGCAGAACATAGCAATGTTCGTTACTCGAGCCAGCATATGCCAGCTGCAACACAGTGCAAGATATTCACTTTGACTGCGCCGCCGTCGGCAGCAGATGACATGAATGGAAATACTATCATCATCTGTCTTCTGGATCCCGACGAGAAGCGCCTGCTTGTCATGACTCTCCATTCAAAGACACACAAAGCTGACCTTGACCTCATCAGCAACCGCGTACCAGGTGTCAAATCTGAGCGAGATGTGACCGTCGTCTCTCTGGCTTCGTCAAACTGGGCGAAGGGCGTTATAGATGCCTGCAGACTTGACGACGGGCGAATTTCTCGTATTCTAGCCTTGACTCAATCGCAGGACGGCTATGGGGAGCTAAGTCTACAGGCTCCGTGGAGTACATTGATGAAAGTCACGCTTCCTGCACAGTTTTCAATAAGCAATATTCGTAATCTGAGCCATGATCCGACTCCACGTGCGAAACGAGAAGGTAGCTTCAAGCGCGTATTGAGTCGAGGGCCGCGTGCTCTCTGTGGACTGCGCAATTCAAAACCCGGGGGAATCGTCGACTTGGTCGATGACGATGGAAGGATGCACCAACTTCAGCTCGTACTAGAACCACGAAATCCGCATGTCTGTAGAGTTCTAGAGGTCTGCAGAGCTGTTCTTCCGGCCAGGAACAGTGGTGATGGCGTCCTTGTCTGTTGGTGGAACGTTATGCAATGGCTCCGACTCGAGTCTGTTCACACAGGTGATGAAGAATGGACTGCTCTTGTTATCACCCTCTTTTCTATGGTGCTTTCTCTGGGTAGTTCATCCAGGCCAGCACAAGCACAAGCACAATCTAAAAAGAAAGTCCGGAAGGGTCATCTGCGTTCGAGTAGTGGGGTTCAGCCAGATCTAGAAAGCTGGGACCTGATGCAGGCTGATGAGGCAGCTCTTGGAAATCCATTGCCATCCTGGGCTAGCAATGCAGGCTGGAAATGGCTTACTGACGAAGATGGAATGGCAACTCAGGGCTCTGAATCGCTAAAGTCTATGTTCACTTCGACGGATAGTGATTCGCTACCATTCATTCGTAGGCATGTTGAGCTTGCCCGAAGATTCGCAAGCACCAAATTTGGGTCCGACTCTATCTTCGGATCCTTGCCCACATCCGGGAACAGAAGCCTTGATGTAAGAAAAGCTGTGCTGACTGACATTTTCATCGCTCTCCATCTCCTACACGAGGAGCAGAAGCTAGACACGATGATGGCAGAAGCGTTCAGTACCGGTCTCGCGAGCTTGGCCCCAATAATTGCTCAGATCGGTCGGTGGCTTGGTTGGGAAAGCTGGATGCAACACTACGAAGTTGAGGACGCTTCGTTGCTAAATGTAGACTACGATGTCGGTACGTTATGACATGTGTGTAAGTCTGACGACTTACTTGCTAACGTCAAATAGAATCGCCCATAGACTCGTCGATTCCCGAGCCTTTCGATTGTCCCTCAGTCTACGACTGGATTCAAGAATGTTTGCGCACCCGCAGTCTCAGGCCTTTCATAACGCTTCCCGAATTAGTGGCAACCCGTTCGATGCCTACAGCGAATACCTCCACAGGAGACCAATGGTCCCAGCTAACACCGAGAACTTTGCTATTTGAGGAATTGTTTTCCGTCATTCAAGATGATTGGTCGCCGCAACAAATCGTCGAGGCACTCTCATCTGCGGGTGCTGATCAACTTGTTCTTGACACACTGCCAGAAGCAGTTCTTGCGCCACTTCAAGAAGCGATAGTCAAGAGCCAGGCAGAGCCTCCAGCTACCTGGAGCAAGGAACTGCTCAGTCTTGTTGGGCGAGAAGATGTCGGTATGCTACTTACACCGGGACAACGGCCACGTCAGGTGCAGTCAACTTTACTGGTAAGGAGAGCGCACGTCTTTGTCGTGACATTTTTAACAATAACAGGCACCAACCCACGAAGCGAACCTTGATGTCCACGCAGTTTGTGGATCTATAGCCGATCCCGAATCTACCGGCTCGTTTGACGGCTCTGTTGAAGTAGAACGTCAAGCAATCACTCGCTCCATCTTCAAAGACGACAGAAGAATGAATGAAGCCACTGCTATTCTCAGTACTTCAAGAACTACAGTGGCACGCTGCAAAGCAGAGCCTCAATGGAGCGAATCTGAATTGCTGGAAGCTCAAAAGGAACACGCGCAAATGCTTGCTTATCGCACATTAGCCATCCCGTCTGGAAGCGGACTTCTATACTACAGTGCTCGGATCCCGCTTCTAACCCAGAAGTGGTCTATCCGAGGATTCAATCTCAACGTCATTATGAAACCGGATAATAATACTGTCGCAGCAGACAAATCAGCATTCTCGGAAGAAAAGATTGGATGGGCATTCTTTCACTCAGGAGTCGCTTCCGGTCTAAGTATATCTCGGGATGCGAAAGGCATCGACACTTCTTGGATCCTCTATAACAAGCCCACCCCAGATTTGAGTAATCGGCATGCAGGTTTCCTACTCGCTCTTGGGCTCAATGGCCATCTGAAATCTGTGGCAAAATGGGTTGCCTTCAAGTATTTAACACCAAAGCACACCATGACCTCGATTGGACTCTTGCTTGGCTTAGCGGCCTCATACATCGGGACCATGGACTCTCTTGTGACAAGATTGTTGTCTGTTCATGTCACACGAATGCTACCTCCAGGTGCCGCAGAGTTGAACCTCTCTCCTCTTACCCAGACAACGGGGATCATGGGAATTGGCCTATTGTACTGCAATACGCAGCACCGCCGTATGAGTGAGATCATGGTCTCAGAGATTGAACATATTGACTCGGACGCAGAAGATGAGCCTCTGAGGAATGAAGGATACCGACTAGCGGCTGGATTCGCCCTTGGGTTTATCAATCTTGGGAAAGGATCTGATCTGAAAGGTCTCCATGACATGCGCCTCACGGAAAGACTGCTCTCTCTGGCTGCCGGCAGTAAGAAGGTGGACCTAGTCCATGTCTTTGATAAGGCAACTGCAGCAGCCGTTGTTGCCACTGCGTTAATTTTCATGAAGTCAGAAAACCACGTCCTGGCTCGGAAGATCGATGTCCCAGACTCTTTGCTTCAATTCGATTATATTCGCCCGGACATTTTCCTCCTCCGCACACTTGCCAAGCATCTGATAATGTGGAGCAAGATCCAACCCTCCTTCGAATGGGTCCAGAGCAATCTTCCACAGCCATATCGGGAACGAAGCACGCTCAGAGATGTCTCAGATTTGACAAGCGAAGATCTTCCATTCTATGATATTCTCACAGGAATATGCTTTAGTATCGCTCTGCGTTTTGCTGGCTCTGCTTCTACTGTTGTCCGCGATCTGTTGATCCATTACTTAGACCAACTCATGCGAATATGCAGACTGGATGCGAACACATTCGACAAAAAGTTAACAAGAAATACTGTCCGGAACTGTCAAGATCTTCTAGCTCTGTCTGTCGCAACTGTCATGGCAGGAACGGGCGACCTTGTCGTGTTTCGCAGATTGAGATCTATGCACGGCCGTGATGATAACGAAACTCCGTATGGCAGCCATCTCGCGGCTCATTTAGCTGTCGGAGCATTATTCCTTGGTGGAGGCACTTTCACATTCGGCACGTCAAATTTGGCTATAGCAGCTCTTCTAGTTGCATTCTATCCGATTTTCCCCTCCTCAATTCAAGACAACAAATCTCATCTGCAGGCTTTCCGTCACTTCTGGGTTCTGGCAGCAGAGCCAAGGTGTCTTGTGGCTAGAGATATAGACACAAACCAATTAGTGCCTCTACCGATCTTCATAACGTTACGAAATGGCGAGGAGACACAACGCCATACACCTTGTCTTCTACCTGAGCTGGACCAGATTAAGACTGTTCGCACCAACAGTCCCGAGTACTGGAATCTTGTTCTCGACCTGGAGAAGAACGAGAAACACATCGCCGCATTCAAGTCAACACAAACCATATACGTCCGTCGATGCCCAGTACACGATGCAGGCACATCCACATTTCAGGCGACGTTGCAAGCTCTGAATGATGTTGATGTCATGCCTGCACAATCTCTTGAATGGCTTTTCGAACTGCCTGCATTTGGCTCGCTCACCAAGGCCGAGCGAGCATTAGTCCTTCCCCCCGACCACGGAGGTGCTGGGGATGTACATGCTGGGACAGATGAAACTGTCGTTGACGCCAGGCTTGTCCTTGAGAATGCCTCAACAGACAGCGGAAAGAGGGATAGGCTTCTAGGATTAAGACTCCTATTTGACTTTGCCGATCAAGCTGCGAGTGAAGGAAGAAATATGCAGTGGATCCGTCGGGAAGTGGTGGACAGGTTGAAAGCGAAGGTATGGCAAATGGCGACAGAAGAATAGAGGTAGCGCGAGCCTGCTTCCTTCACGATCTTGGGACTTTGTGCATCTTTAGCGGGAGCACGGTAGAAGCATTTTTGGAGCAGGTACTTGTCAGGTTGGGGGAATGACTACAATTATGAGCACCTATTAATGACAACATCATGTGATCTACAAAGTTCGGTGAATGAGGAAGGAGGGACTTGAGCTTGCGATTGCCCAGGCAACGAGCCCTTCTGCTCTTGGCAGGGGAAAGATGCTGCCGTTTCCTATCCCTCGGTTCGAGGAATTGAAGAGGCAAGTGCCAACCACATGACCTTTCTTGTCTCGCGTACCTGCATTTCCACCACTTGACACTTTGAATCACTTCTCGATTCACCATCGTCAAGGTCATCTCCAGGATACACGCTAATTAAGAACGAATATCGGCGAGAAGAAGGGAGACGAGAACTGAGCAATACTCAAACCCCTGCATTGTACGCCCACTCTCGTCCCTGGTAGCTGAAGCACCGAATTGACCCTCAATAGGAAACATCTCGAGGACCATCCAGAATAGACGTTCTTCTGCGAATGCATCCTCTAACGGTGTACGACAACAATACATAGTTCTCTTGAGAATATACACGAAGCACATTACCCGAAACACCACAAAGAGGGACTGCCCTATCACCGCCAGCATCCTCAACGTCCTCTGGTCTATCGTCTACCACATTGTCCTCGTCTTTGGCGCGTTCTTCTGCCTCGCGATGATAGGCATGACTGTCCAGGCTATAGTCGAGATACGCCGCAGTGGCGAGAGCTTCAAACGCTACATGCATCGAACGGATGTCAAAAGCATCGGTTACAGCATCTCACTTGAGGAGGCAGGTCGGCGACAGGAGCTGAAGGAGTGGTACATGATGGAAATCGCGGCTCTAGATGTCGGTGTTGTTGGTGTTGTTGGTTGTAGATGCTGCGGAAAGGGTGGAGCGAAGCCGGGCTGTGAGGATGGCACACATGGATTTGTTTTTGTTGAGAGGGAGAAGGATGTGGAGAAGTGGGCTCAAGCTCCCTGTGAGAAGAAGTGAGTCGGGAGTATGGAAAGCTGGTTCTTGGCGAACACTGTGTTATATGCGACTCATGATGAAGATACTTGGAACCATGATTGATGCTGAAGGGAATGCATGGAAGAATGTGCCTCGATGGAGGCATGTTTTCAGAGAGCTTTGTATCTTTTGCGTCCAGCACGAGGAATAGCACTACCATATCGGTAAAGGCATACCAGCAGGTATCTGATAAACTTCTTACGAAACAGACAATAGCACCTTTGAGTCTCCTGGTCGTCCACAAAAAAATGTAACTGATGTGAGTGTGTGCTGACTTACACATGCTGACCTTTGTCACGAAAAAAGAGCCAACAGCCAGCATATATCCTCTCCTACGTCTCTGGCGGAAAAGCAAAGGCGCCCTTCTATGTGTCCTTCCTAGCTACGTCGCCTGACCCGCGGCTAATCTCGCCAATTGTATTTCAAAAGTGACGACTTAGAGCTAGAGATTTTCAGGAGCGAGACAAGAAGTAGATTGTATTTTACTATTCTCTTGACCTTCAGTGACTAGCTCGGTTCGTGCAGTAGAAGGTGCTGACAGAGGTCAAGAGCGACGGCGATTGTCGTGGCTAGTCCTCGGTTTTATGGGCCAGATCGTACTACAACCAGCAGGAGATACTTCTATACCCAGTAAGTGTAATCAGCCCCATCTTCTCCGGCCTTTGAGTTCGTTGATTGAACCGTCACTTTGGAACATTAATGGTGCCAACGTGGAACTAGCTAAATTTGGTCAGCCCTGCCCATACCCGTCAAAATTGATCTCTGGGACCGTTCTATGGCACTTCCTTGAAGTCATCTCAACTATGACGGAATACACTGTTTACCCTAAGTGCTGAAATTGGTTCGCACTATCGGTACAGGTATCATGTCGAATGTCATCAAAATTCTCCCACACTCCTAATGTTTCTTCCTTCGTCTCTTCCTAATATCTCCCCATCCAAATTTCCTGCAGACACAATTCACGAGCTCTCCTATACTCATCAATTAAAAGAAATCATGCGAGCTTCATCTCGTAGAGACCCTCAGGTGGTCATTTTCAGCGGCCCTAGTGAGATTATCAAAACCATCGGTCAAAACGTCGCCATCATCCTCGTCTTTCACTGGCTGAATCTCCTCTTCAGGTACACCCATGGCGGTAACCTCGCACTGCTGTTTATTGGCCTACAATCCATCTTCGCACTGCTTTATAGCTTACTGCTTTCGAGTGACAGTGTGGATTACAGCAGTACTGAGCGGAAATACGCTAGGGAGAAAGCGATGGCTGCTGTCAGATCTGCTATTAGAGATCAGCCGGATGCTTTCAAGGTTCTCGAGAAAGAGTGGTTCCTAAGAGCGGTACAGGAACTTGATGCGGAGAAGAAGTGGACGTCGAGAGAGTACTTGAGAGACACCTGGGTTGTGATGTGGGTTGTTTTGAAGTACGAGGAGTTGGAGCTGGCTGTCGTGACGAAGTACCGCAACGTGACTGCGTCTTTGGCTTGGACTTTGGGGATGAAAGCCTGGCGATGGGGTGTTGGTCAAATGACGACGGTCAGAAATCTGATTGAGAAGGAGACTAAGGAGGCCAGGGAGAGGAAAGCTTCGATAGAGGGAGAGAGGAAGTTGCGTGAAGAGAGGGAGGCTTATGGTATAGAACTTGCGTCGCCAGGACGATCCGAGGATGTTTCGAGAACCTTACGAGAAGATGCGAGGGCTTTGCTTAATATGCAAGAGAAGCTGCTTGGAACCAAGAGTCAGGACAAGCAACGGGATATGGTTAATGCCGCGTCCTCGTCCTCGCAATTTGCAAACATACTCAATCTAGCAACGATGACCGAGCTCCCAAAAGCGAACCACCAGCAAACAGTCTGCAACAACGAACCTGCTAGCCAGAGGATGAAAACCTATACTCAAATTCAAGACGGCACTCAATACGATACCAACGACTCTATCGCAGAATGGCTTCGTCAAGTTCTGTGCCAGGAAGCTGAGAAGCAGAAACCAGGAATTTGGATAGATTTCGAAAAATTGGCAACTTGGACAGAACAGTATGCAGGGAGACATATAGATGAGTATGACTCCACTGC
Organism: Cadophora luteo-olivacea; assembly: GCA_026120085.1. Taxonomy (NCBI): domain Eukaryota; kingdom Fungi; phylum Ascomycota; class Leotiomycetes; order Helotiales; family Ploettnerulaceae; genus Cadophora; species Cadophora luteo-olivacea. Next base: position 751,403 of record JALRMC010000015.1, read on the forward strand.
CGCGCTCCTAGATGATTATCTGGCTTTCCAGAAGGATACAGCTGGTATCCGAACCGGGTTGAAAGGGTTGGGGAAGTGGGGATTCCACAAGCTGGGTTTTGCTGCTTTAAGTGAAGATGTTAGTAATTCACGTGCGGAAAAGGAGGCAGACAAAGAGGGTGAGTGGGATGATTGTTCGGAGATTGTCGAGGCGTAGACAGTGAGGGTTGTTCTCTTGCGTTTTTGTAACACTTCAGCTTTGGGAAACGGGAATTTGGACTTCAAGGTTCGGGTACTGTATCTTACCTTTTGAGACTTGAGCTCCGGAAGTAGGACTTTATCTCAACAATAGATTGCAGTCCAGTGCAGATGCCATGGCATAACCACACCACTTAGGAGAGGCGTACTCTACAAGTCGACGTGGCCAGAGCCTTTCTACCAAAGGTCACCTCGATCTCGGCACAGCCATGCTAGCATCGTTTGAAGAGTTCATAAACCCATCGGGCATTCATTAAATGCATACATGCAGGAGCGCCGGCTACCTATCGTACAGTTCCATAGTCTGTTACAGTCATCCCCAATCACTCATCGTCCACTCTACATCTTTCCCTTGAGCTCCTCCTTCTTTCCTTTCGCCTCGCCTGCAAGCTCATTCGCCTTTCCCTTAGCCTCACCAGCAACCTCGTTTGCCTTTCCCTTGGCCTCGCCTGCGACCTCGTTGGCCTTGCCCTTCATCTCGGATGAGGACATGCCTGCGACTTCCTTGGCTTTCTGGGCGGCGGTTTCTGTTACAAGAGAGTAATTAGCGACTGTCCTTATCAAATCGTATCGAGTATCAAAGAATTATAATTTCCATGTCTTGCAGGCAGAAGACGAACATAATTGATGTTCCATTGAGCATATAGAAGCAAGTAAATCAACTTTTGCAGATAGGAGAAACATGACGGGGTGGCGTTTCCAGCAAAGTAGAAAGGGGAGATACTTACGACCGACTTCAATTCCCTCAACCAGGACATCAGAAACCTTCCGGTCTACAGTCTTGACACCATCCTTTACTGACTCAGTTGCACTCTTGCGAGCTACGAAGGTAGTGGAGAAGGCGCGGGGAGCAAAGCTCGTAGCTGGTGCGCGGGTGGCACGGGTGACGGTGCGCCATGTGAGGAATGAAGACATTGTGGTTGTGGTAGGTTGTTTTGATTTAGATGAAGATTGGTTTGTATGAGTTTGGTTGGAATTGGAATCGATAGACGTTGATATGGAGAAAGAAAAAAATGGAAGAGAAGGAAGCTTTGTTTATGAGGGAAGCTGGACGTTTAGCTTGCTGCTTGTTACGTCACTGCTCGAAGCTGCAACCCCTCGCTTGTTCTGGGCCAACGCCATGGCTGCTTCACCCGTTTGTGGGGAAGAAGAGAGACAGACTTGCAGCGTGAATCGTCGATTGAGATGACCAAGCGCTGCGATATGCATGTGATTGTAAAAGGTATTATATTATCCTTTCCGGAGTGCTTTTTCGTCTACAATGCTTGCTCTCATCAATTATTGATGTGTTTAAGACGCATTCGATATCTGAGGGGAAATCCGATTTTGGGATTCCCATGGCGTCAGAAGATGGCATTTTCGCCAGTCCTTGACCCCTGTTATGCGTTGACGGAGCTGCTTCCGGGTACAAGGTTGAGGAGAGACTTTTGAAAAGAAACTCTATGACTTGCATCCTCGACAACCTGGATATTCAAATTAGGAGGGTCGTCATATCGTTTTCGCGACATCTCCTGTGATTCCTTCGGACTGAGATCTTGGGTACTGAGATGTATACTTTCTGGTTGGACATCGATTTTCTTTCCTATGTTGAGGTCTGCCTGTTCTATAGAGTTTTCATAAGGCTCTAAGCATCAAGCTCGAATTGGGGACCTGCACATGCTGCCGTCATATTATGGTACTTCGTGATTCAAGATGTCTTACGACTTCACCTGCCCTTGAACTCAGGCATCCTCTTCTCCCTAAAAGCAACCAACGCCTCATTCCTGTCCTCCGTCCCAGCAACCCTATCATACATCTTATTCTCCACCTCTTCCCTGGCATATGTAACAGCCTGCAACGCACTCCTGACAGCAATTGGTCCGCCCTGACATATCTCGCCAGCAAGTTTTACAGCAGCACTCAACACCTCATCCTTAGACCTCGCCATCAACTCCTTTTTATGCTCCTCACCCTCTTTCCCCCCTTCCGGCACAACCTCAATCAAGCGGTCTGCAATACCTAGAAAGTATGCCTCTGGTGCACTTACTCGCCTGCCGGTGAGGATCAGGTCTCGAGCACGATTGAGCCCGATGACAGCTGGAAGCCGGTAGGTTCCTCCTGCGCCGGGGATTATGCCGAGGCGGGTTTCAGGGAGCCCGACTTGTGCTGTGGAGGAGAAGACGCGGAGAGTGGTGCAGAGGGCGAGTTCGAGGCCGCCGCCGAGAGCGAGGGAGCTGACGGCGCTGATGGTTGGAATGGGGAGGATTGAGAGGGCTGTGAATGTGTTGCGGAGGTTTGAGAGGAAGGCTGCTGTTCTAAGGGCTTTTTAGCTTGATTCGGTATCAATCGATCTTCCATCAGTCAAATCGCGTGGCCCTGCCTATACCAGAGGACTGGAGGTATTACGCGCAAGTCTGAAACCAATTCCTGCTCGTCGGTAGAAGATGGGAAAGACCTACTCCTCAGCTGAAAACCCCGCCCTCTCCTTCAAATCTGCTCCAGCGCAAAAACAGCTGTCTACATCACTAGCCAACACCATAGCTCTCGTAGGTCCCTTATGGTCCGTCCCTGCGGCTCCTCCAAGTATCTTCTTCGCAGGCAATTCATTGCCTTCGCTGTCGTACTCAGAAGCTATGAAGTCGATGTTCGCGCGTAGTTCGTGGAGGAGCTGGCGGGAGATGGCATTGCGTGCTGCTGGGCGAGACTGGGGTGGTCATTAGCATTGCGATACGTTCAAAAGCATTTCAGGCATTTGACTATAAGTATTAGATGGAGCAGATGTGCGATTGTGGTCGACAATCTGCAAGAAGAAGGGGGGAGTGATTGTTGTGCTGGAAATGTTAAGCCGAGCTCACCAAAGACAATATTCTGATCCTTCCACTGCCCGGAGCTGGCACATCAAATACCTTTACTAAGGGTGTTGGTTGAGTAGAATAACATCTCACTATTCTGCTAGACAACGCAGCTGACGGTCGAAACAGAATGCGCATGATGAATGTGTTGATTGTTGAAAGAGTGAAGCATTTAGGATTGAAGATCCGAAATCTGGGGTCGAAGCCGAAGCTGGCCGACCACTCGGCTGTGGCACTGCGATGTCATCAAGCGCCTCGCCTGCTGAGTGGAATTGGCCCCTGTACATCTGACGACAGAGATGTGGAAGAGACGAGATTATGAAGCTTTGTCATTCGGGATTTGTCCATACCAAGTTAAATCGAAAGCTCAATACAGATTACCATACTTTTGTTCGAAACCTCACCAAGGATTCTTTGTGAGACACAATTCAAGAGAAGTGAAGTGAAAAGGAGGGAAAAGATGGCAACACCAGGCAACTCAGAATTGCCACCAGAGGCAATTGCGTTTGCAACACGAATGTACGATGCAGCTCGGTCAGGACAGATGGATGTTTTCCAACAAGCACTACCAGCTGGTCTGCCGGCCAATATGATGAATGAGAAAGGTGACAGTCTTGTAAGTGTGCCAAGCTTTCTCTCATCTACGTACTGCATATTTCTACCATCCAGCATGCAACTTGCTAAGCTCCGAATTACATCATGGTTTTGGGCGTATTTAGGACCATTCTGTTATGGAATGAAAGATGAGCATATAGCTAATAAGAAGAAGGTCATGCTAGCAGCCTACCACGGCCACGCTCAACTCGTCAAACTCCTCATCCAGCACGGAGCCGATCCAAATCGTGTCAACGATCGAGGACAAACGCCATTGGCAGGTGCGGTGTTCAAAGGCGAGGCGGAAGTTATTGAGGTTTGTTATTCTACTTGGCCTCATATTCGCCATTCATTCCTGTCCTATTTCTCAATGGGAGGGCGAAAGACGGTATTCGGGATACAAAGCTGACTCTGCTAGGCATTGTTAGAAGGAGGAGCGGATCCAGATTATGGAACGCCCAGTGCTATGGAAGCAGTAACGCTGTTCAGGCAAGAGGAGAAGTGGAAGGCAAGATTTGAGGAGGTGCCTGGGAGGGGAAAGACTGTTAATGGAGCATGATTGTGATCCCGGGGAACAATGTGATGAGGTAACGTATTGTGAATGCATCTTGATCTTGCTTTTAGAATTGGAGTTCGGTGCACTCAATTGCGTTGTATCTTTGCAATACTTGTTTGTCATTTCAACCTTGGCCTACTTTGTATCGCTGCGCTTGTTGTTCGGTTCATGTGAGCCTTGATAGCCCCCCTCCTTCATTGGGAGTGGGTCAGTAGGATCAAGTGCAGCGTGCTTGGAAATGGCCCTTGTTGCGATCAAGTTGAGGTCAGAAAGTATCTGCGAGCCACAGTTCGTGCGAGGTTTCAACAGGTAGGACCCTCATATGTACAGACTATTCGGGGTCAAATCACCTTAGGAGATTCTGCTGGCATTCCCGTGCAAAGCACAATGGTCGATCTTCCATTGCAGACATGTCATCTCTCTGGTACCACTCCAAACGCCGGAGACCCAAATCACCACCCTTCCCACCCTGTCTCAGACAACACAAACACGACAGAGATGTCTAAACCAACTCAAAAATTCTGTCCGGATCCTCTCTGGTATCCATTCTACCCCAACCCATCCCCCCGACATATCCATTCCCAACCCAAACTTCCCCGCCCACCCGCACCTACTTCTCTCCCTGACCACCACTTCACCAACACCAATACCAACACCACCACCAGCCACCTCATCCTCTCTTAAATCACAAAACATCCACTGCCACACACTCTCGTCCTCACCAGGCTCACCGATCGGTCCCTGCAAGCGTTCGAGACGCTTGATGGTGCCGTTCTTGCGCATCACCGCGTGCACGGCGAAGAAGATGCCCGTGTTGGGGACGACCTGCTCTGAGCGGAGCCAGGTTGGGATGCGGTTGGAGGGGAAGTAGCGTTTATAGTGGAGGAGGCGATGGATCTTGTTTTTGCGCGCGCGGATGGAGCCGTTTCCTAGGGGAGTGTTAGTGGGTGTTTGGCTCTGCTAGTTGGCAGATCGGTGAGATTGGGGAGATTGGGGAGATTGGGGAGATTGGGGACGTTGTCGATGTGGATGTGAAGATGGTGGAGGAGATCGGAGTTGGATGGATGAATGAGTGAGTGCTTACGGCAGTCTCTCTTATAGAGAGGGACCGCGAGGACGATGCCTCCGGCGTCGGCGAATGCGAGGAGGGTTTGCTGGGATAGAGTTGGTACTGCGTGCCAATAGGTTGAGGATGGGCATTAGGAACAAGCAGCATGAATCTTGGATCCGAGAGATCGACGTGACGCGTGGAAGCGATGAAGTGATCGGAAAGGATGGGCTTCAATCAAGTTCAAAGGATAGTCTGCCACCTACTAGAGCGCATTTTGATACCCTTGGGCTCTTTGGCTGGGGTAGATTGCCTTGAAACGAGCTACGAAGCAGGATCCAAAGCTTAGTGTTGATGGTGTAGCAGAAGAGAGGTCGCGTCAACGGAGGTGGTGCCAGTGCTGTGCGGGAGAAATCGTTGTGAGGATCTGGAGATGGAAACCACAGAAGCGAGGACATCTGAGTGGACGAAAAGCTTCAGTCCTGTGCTTGTGGGGTGGTGAAGCTGACTGGTGGGCTAGTCTGGAAAGAGACTGACGAGGACCGGGGTCTTGCAAACTGATCAGACCTGATTGGCTTCCTGCTTTCGAGGATAGAGTGAAAATGCCCGTGAAGGTCCCAAAATGATGAGAGGATAGGAATATAGGGCGGCTTACTGCCTCATGTTGTGTACAGGGTGGGATATAAGAGTCTGGAGTACAAAGAGACGGGTAGAGGATGCTTTAGAGATCGCGAATGAGAACTGTTGTTCGAAAGACTTGAAGGAAGAACATATCTGGGCAATGTCAAAAGAACTAATATCATACAGCTCAAAAGAACAAGAAAGAATTACTGGTATTGGAAAAAAAGAACACAGTAGACTTACCATATGATCCGCCTGAAGTTGGACAGCACGCTCCTGGTGACGAGCAATACTTGGATTGGTGAGACAGATGTCAATGTTGGCTTCGATCTGGTCTCGGAGCAGAGTGATTTGACGGCGGAGGTTGTTGCGGATTTCATTTAGAGATGACATGGTGATTGATATCTGGGATAATATTAGTCTTTGTATATAATATGTTGGGGCTCTTGTATGAGATGGCGTTTGTTAAACGACAGGAGGGGGGCTGTTGGCCAAGGGTCTTTGATATCTGAAGAACGGGGGAGTGGGGAATAGAATGATGAGTAATAGAAATCAAAAATCACGATATGTGTAGATTTATGCAAAAATCCCGATATTGAATGCAATAGAAAATATAGGATAAGTTAGACCTGTTGAGGTAGATCGAGCCTAGAAAATTTCGCGAAATTGACATTCTCCACTGGAGAAGGTCGATCTGTCCATGTGGACATGAAAGATCTAAGGCAAACTCGGACTACCTATACTGAATACTCACAGGTGGTTGCGTTGTGGTTTGGTTGTGTCGTAGCTCGTTGTAGGTTGTTGTGAAGTTATCGTGGGGAATATAGATCGAATGTTGGTTTGAGAGGTCTGAAAGATTGAAGGATTTGCTCAGCGATTTGAAAGTTGCTCGAGGCCCAGAGATTTTCGGGGTTCAAGAACAGCCTATACTGATAATTTCACTAGCTCATTTTCTCTTTCTTCTCATTCAGGCATCTTGAGTCTTGTTTTGTATTGTTGAGGCAGGGCTGAGATTAAGCGAGGGTTTGTTGATGGCGAAGAGAGTGAGAAGCGTCGTCAGGCAAATGGAGACAAGTCAGGCAAGACGACTTGATACTAAGAACAATGGAGATCTTGTGACATCCACAGCCGCTAGATGAGTTACACAGCCTGAAAGATCAATTACGAAGTTACATGATAGGAATTTGGTGAAAGAAGGGCTCAGAAAGGGGACTCTTTGGATTACACCACCACAAGACATGGAATACTTCATGCGGTAAACAGAATTTAAGTATCCCTTTCATTAATCTCGATATGGGATGTTCTTTGGAGTAGAAACATCTCTAGATGCACTCAAGTTTACCACGATGCGGTCAGTGACTAGTCCAGATCGCCGGGCGTGCAACAACATTTTCCAACGCAGCAGTAGGAACCCGATAAACTTTGTGTCATTACTAAGCCAGTTTCAAGCCACAATCATTTGCCAACTTCTTGTTGTAGTAATACCGCGTGATGCTCGTTGTTTTCATCATTGTTGTCCAGATCCACGACTCCAACATCCTGTGGAAGGACACTCAAAAGTGCACCAATCCTTTTCTCTGTGTTTCTTATCAGTAATGAATAAAATGTTTACTCGGAGAATATTTACCGAACAATGTGTAGAATATCTGGATAATCGCAGGAGCCCAAGTGGTCAATGCCAGAATTTGCCCAAATGACCATTGAGACTCTTCAGTGACTCCTCCACCGCCCTTACTCACCCGCCGTTGCAGATTGAGAAATAAGGCCAATGATACTAGATCGACAAGGACGAAGTAGCCAGTTGAAAGTGCGTTTGAGGGAAAGGCGACTAATCGCTTGATTACTGGTATGTTGGACGGCTCCTTGCCATTCAATATAAGTGCCCGAGGTGGGATGAAGAAGATTACGATCCCTACAACACTGAGAATGAAGAGACCGAGGGTTCCTCTTGTGTAGTCCTTACCAGAAGAACTTCTGAAGCACATTTTCTCCCACTCATCCATTTGCTCCGATCGCTCGACCTTCTTGACCTTCTGTGGGAGTGCCAAGTAAGCAGCAAGCACGAGGATCGCGACAAGTGCTCCAACAACCATACGAAACTTTTTTCTTCTCCGGGTCGCTAGTTGAATGGGAACTGTGGCGAAGTACATCGACATAGTGAATATACATGCTAGGAAGGACATGTTCATGGCGTAGATCGATCTGCCCGTCGCGATGGTAGAGAGAGTGGCTAGCAGGATCGAGAAGCAGAATATCATGGCGGCGTCATGAAATTCTCCAAAACTGGTTTCGAACGCGCTTCTGACTCTCTGTAGAATAGTTCGTTCTGGATTTGCCGGAGCGGTTGCAATTCTGAAGGACCGATGAGATAGAAAGAAGGTTGCTAGGTATAGCATAGCAAGGACGAATTCGAGAACGTATACTGCGACCAGGTGCTCGCCGTGTCGTTTTGCAACTGTTGGAACCAAAGGTAACGAGAACGCCCGTACGAATACCTTTGCAGCGTCCAAAGCGCAGATGCGATCCTTGCCTTGAGATGAAAAGCAGCGTTAATGAAGAGGAGAGAGAAGAGTAATAGACGGGAGGCCATCTTCGAATGATGACGAGAAAGCGTTGCAGCTAGATATTTGCAAATGAAAGAAAGCAAAGGTCGAGGACAGATCAAGCGAGCTGGTAAAGGACAAGGAACGAAGTGAACAACAACCTCATCGACGTCGCAAATGAACAGTACCGTGGCCGTTCATCCACTCTTTCTACTCGGTATGATTTTTTGAGTGAGAATGCATGTACTCAAAACAATCCCCAGGTATTGTTCCCTGATCGAGCATAGTCTTATTGTACTCAAAAATAGACCCATTTCAGTCTCCCATTAGCATCAGCTATCTGTTCAATCATGTTTCTTCTTCCCCGTCGCCTCAGTAACGACCTAGAGCTCAGTTCAACAATCGAGCCTTGTTGCCATCGACTCAGTGGTCCACATGTTGCTGAAGAACTCTGTCTAGTAACGTACTTCGAAAATCCTAGCGCGTGTATTTTTCGCGAGGGAAACGAAGACGAAAACGAGATCTTCATCTCGACTCAATGATCTTGATGAGCAATATAGTCTGAAGATATGGCGCAAAAAGTCGTACGATGATCTACATCTACATCGAGGTTTTCTGATGTGAACAACGGGTATCCTAGCTTTGCGATCAGAAGGTTTCGGAGCTTTGTTCCTTCCTAGAGAAGCTTGATCCGTTGTTCTGGTTGCTGGGTTGCCCTTGAACTGGGGAAATACAATTTGTGCCCGGTATCGGGTTGAAGACGGAGGCGACAGATCAATCGCATCTAGGTTGATCACTTGACTGCTGGAGGAACATGAGATTTTGGTGTTCGAAACTCCTCCAGAGTTCCCCTAAAAATGACGGTCGAAACATGAAGGAGCCGCACGAAGAAAGGCAAAAATCACAAAAGCAGCAAAGGCTTCAAAAGACACAAGTGCGGCGAGAGCGGGGCTTCTGACAAGGAACAGCTTTGCGCAAGATGGCCAACGCAAAGGTTTTTACTTTTTCCCTCTCTGGCATTCAAGGTTATCCCAGATATATAAAGTTTGACAGCATCTTTGGCAGACTCTCTTTGCGCACAGCGCTGCCATTGAACCTTGCTGTAGGTCAGATGGCGACTTCTTGCCCCATGCTTCAAACCAATGGAAGCTGGAGCCGACATCTTGAAACTCCTTTCTGCAGTTGAAAACCATCCAAAAGATTCCTCAACGGGGAATCGTTGCGATTTCTATGTATGGTACAAGCGGGTCGTTTTCACCGTCAAGCCCAGATTCTGTCATCCGCGTTTCCCGCAATAGTCCGATTGCTCTTGAGCATATTTCGAAAGCAGGGCAGGCATACATGCTTCATGAGACCAGACCCCATGAATTGACGTTGCCGTTGGTCCATACCTAGGAAACAATCTCACACTTTGACAGTTCGGTAGGCGCCATCTAAAGCTCGTAAGTGGTGACGCTTGTGATCTCCGGCCACAGCTGAATTCGGCGGACTGTCAGCCACACCCAAAATGAGTTCAGCACCGAAATGGAAGACTGGCGGGTCGTCCTCCTCATTTGGGAGTGCTCCCTTGCACCGTCTGACTTGGTGGTGTGGCTCTCAGGGGCTCGACTGGGTCCAACTGGGGTCTCGGTTGGATCGGGTGTCACCAGGAAATGCAGTGAGATAAGTAGGTGGCTCGCTTGTTCTCGAAGGCCAGTCGAAGTCGAAGTCGAAGTCGAAGTCGAAGCTCAGGGGTTCGTCGATTCCTCATGCAAGTCACATTCAGCGTACCTTACCATCGTACCTGGCAGCCAGCCTGAGCCAGGGCAGATTTCTGCATGCCCCTTTTGCCCTGCAGGCTGCAGCCACTTCAAAATGCAACTCCCGGACCGCCAGCACTCGATTCCCTGCCCCTATCTTTCGTCTTTCATTTGTCTGAAAGGATGCACATGATTCCAATCACAGGAAGGGATGGATGGACGAAAGTGTTTGAAGTGCAGTGATTGATTGCATGTGCTCGGACTACTGCCTATACTAGAGCTTTTACACACCGCTCCTGTCTGGTGTCTATCCTCTAGTAGTCTGGCCTGCCAGAAATTGCTGCACAGTATTACTGACTGACTGACTTACACATGTTTGGGATCCGGCAGGACAGGGTAGAGAATCCGTGCGAGGCAGGATACTCGTACGGAGGTAGAGTCGTAGCGTGAAGTGGCAAGCTTCCCCTCCCTATGAAACTCCAACCAGCAAACGGATGGGACGATCCAGCCCAGCCTATCCAAAGTTTCCAAACTTCCCCTCTTCCTCTCTTTCACAATTCCTTGGTACTGCTACAGTACTGTAACCTTCTCCTCGAAAGGCAGGTATGGCACGGCATGTCATGATTCACGACAGACAACCACTGCATTCGTGGCCGGAGACATGCTAGGCTACGGAGGAGGAGGTGCTTGATAGTCGACGGTCTGACGTTGCTGATAGGTCAAAGGCATGAACTTAGCCCCGGATACTGAGGCAGGGCGATCATAGCTGGTATCCTGTCTGCTTAATACCAGCTAGTTGTTAGTTTGTAGTTGGTAGTTGGTAGTTGCTTGTTACTTGTTGCTTGTCTGTGTACATGGCAGTCCAATTTGCGAACCTCTCTGTATCTGGAGGGACAGAACCATCTTCTAAACAGTGTTCCAAACATATCAGGCTGTTCTCCCCTGTCCAACTCATCTCATCTCATCTCATTTCATCTGTACCTGCATCATCTACAATTTCTCTCTACTCCGTAGACAGTTAGCTGCCCGCACAATCAATATCTCCGAGCCCATCACGATCCCATCTGATCTGGTGTGGGAAGGTGAAAATAATCAACTAAACATCAATAGGCTGGCTGCTCAAAGGCTCCACCACCTGCCATGCTGCGACTCTGCGAGATGCCTACCAAGGTATCCTACCCTACCTACCTATCGGAGAAATACCTTATCCACCCACACACCCACACACCCTGACACCCAATCATTAATCCTCATCCACTTGGATACACAGACCTCTTTCTCGTGCCCATTTAAATCTGGGACATACGGAGTAGGTAATAATTGTTTATCGTCCACTCAAGTCTGCTCTACTCTACTCTACTCTACTCTACTCTACTCTACTCTACTCTACTCTACTCTACTCTCTTCTTTCTTTATCTTGTTTTTAATTTAGCCAGTATCACCACTGCAGCAACCTGTCCTGCTGTGCTGCCTGCTACTGCTGCTACTGTATCCTCATCTCCTCTTCATCTCCTTCTCATTCCTCGCGACCTGTGCTCTTGCAGCGCAGTGCAGTGCAATGCAGTGCATCCGAATGTCTCGCGGTTAATAAGTGAGTCTGAGTCCTAGCTTTTTAGCGGAATTGCCAGTACCACAGTGCAGTCCACAGTAGTACCTGCCCTGCCCTGCCCTGCCCTGCCTTGCACTGCCCAACCAGGTCTCTCCTCGCTCTGGCAAGCTCCAGCTTCAGCTTCAGCTCTTGCTCAAGCTCTACTTCGCTGCTCCTGGCTCCTGGCTCCAGCTCGAGAGTCGGTTCGAATCGAGCGGCCGTCCTGCTCTCTGCTCTCTGCTTTCACACCGTCAACACCACAGATTGTCGCAAGAAACGGATCTCCAAGATCTCCCTCGCTGCCGTCCCTGGAATACGCCCACAGTCTCTACCGCGTCCCGTCGACCAGGATCAAAAAATTATAATCGCCTCGGCCGTTTCAATAATCAAACGCCCTCGGTATCAGATCCCAGCCAGCGCTATTTGCAGACAACCCAGAACGACCGATTGATTGAACAATTGCGCAAGGCTCACTCGATCATTGCTTGCTGCGCGAATGCCAATCCGTGTCGTCAACATCGAATTGCGTTTGGGTACATGGGCCGCCAACCACGCATCGTGCTGATGCCAGTCTGGGACAGGGACATCTCCAACCCGCCTTCAGGATGCAGTCGTTCGAGAACACACCCTCGTCGCCTACAAAGCGCCTAGGGGTGTCATTGAATCTCGATACTGGCTACAAAGGGAAGGGCAAGGACTTCTCTCCCCCGCAGACGCCGCCCAAGATGGAAAACTATCGTCCCAGCAGAGGCAATATTGTCGCTGCAAACCGGGCGCTTAATGTACGGACTGGGCCACGGGAGACTTTCCTGGACGACATAACACCGGTCGACCCTGCAAACAATAAGGTTCTCGACCCAGAAAGGGGCAGCGGAGGGAATCGAGACTCGCACGATCTCTCTCTGTCTCCTCGTCAGGTTACGCGCGACTCGCTGGTCGACCACATGCTGCTCTCCCTCGACCAATTCTCCTTCGGACAAGACGGGGACGGATTTGGCAGACAGCCCACGGTCGACGAGGAGCAATTATATTCGACATTTGGCGACGAGGAACCATATCAGCCGACGCAGAATTTTGCACCACGGAATGGGCGAGGAATCGGACATAACTACTCGTACAGCTCTGATTACGACCCTGCGGATGACTCGTCTCGATATTCTGGAGGACAATTGTCTCGTGGAAGAAGAAGTAACAGCAGTTCGAATTTTCAGACCAACTTGGGGAGGATAAACAGCGTCCGGAACGACGGTACATCGACATTTTCGGGAACAAGACCTCCTGCGCCGCAGCAAATACCTCCACGAGGCATACATTCACGGGGTGGGAAAGGAAGTAAGGGCAGCAGTGTGAACAGCTTCGAATTGGGTTATGCGCAGGTCACAAGTAATCAACGGTGGGCACACGGACTGGCTGGGAGATCCTCCAGCTTCGACTATGGCAGTGACAGAGTCACGATGAATGCGCCCTCACATCCCATCCCTCGACCGATCGAGACAAGTATTCCTCCCTTCAACCAATACGACTACGATGCTGCTCCAACACCTACAGTGCCGGTTGGCCCACGACGAATACGGCCTGCGTCTCCAATACTGATCCCGCAGCCAGATCCCGTTCAAGCCAGCCCACCTCCGAAGTTGGAGAGAAAAAGGAGCACACGATCCTCGAAAAGTGGTTACAAGGGAAAGCTCTCTGCCAACAATACCTCCGGAGGGAAATACGATTACGGGCTGAAGGATCGCAATCGTGAATTACCTCCGATGCCCGCCTTCATCAAAGAAGCTCCATCTGCTCCTGGACCATTAGTCGGATATGGGAAAACTAAAGACCAGCAATCCCCTGGTCTCGCCCAACCCAAAGACCGCCCAGGATTTTTTAGAAGAGTTTTCGGCTCGAGGAGCAACCCTGTGCCTGCTACTGAACCTCCCCCGTCGCACGGTTCCACGACTTCTGCTGAAACGACGGACCGACCACAGAGTCGACCTCAGCATATCGGCACCCAAATCAAGTCTCAACATACGCATTCCCCTCGAGAAGCCCCTCCCCCGCCAAAGGAACAAGCCCATGTACTCACCAAAAAGCCATCATCGTTTTTCCGGCGACGGAAGAAGTCTGTTTCTGAGCCAGAACCCGCCGTTCCAATGGTTCCGCCGTTGCCGTTACAGACAGAGCGGGAGACTGCTCCTGCGAGAGCTCCTCCCAGCCCTGTCAGTAGCCTTAGGAAAGTTATGAATCCATATTTAAGGACCCCTGCCAGGAGCCCAATCGACCTCTTTCCCCCCTCCAGCGCGGATCGGCAAATGAACGATAGCCCTGAACTCAATGACCGGACTGTAAGGGGGTTCTCGCCAGATTACGAGCCGGACAAGAGCGCCACCATTAGAACTGTACGACCATCCGAGCGGGAGCCATTGGATACTTTTCCATCCTCGCCAAAGAAAAATAAACTGGTGTCTAGTTCAAGTGATAGGCTGTCCAGTACAGAAGATTTGAAGGACGTCCGCGAAGGAACCTTTCTACAAGATAGCAGTGACAATGATCCCGATGTTCCAGCGACTTCTGATTCTGCTCCCAACTCAAAAGATGGTTCTGGGTCGAAACGGCAGGCTGGCCAACAGCCTGCATCATCTGTTGCCAGAGATATGGCTCTCGTTGCGGAGTATGAAAGAGTTCACTCGAAGCGATCACCAACGACATCGTCAAAGATTGACCAAACAAAGCCTTTTTCCGCCGCGGATTCTCCCCTGAGCACTGCTGAATCTAAGTCGAGCATCAAACAAACAACATTGACTACTAAAGATGAGGAATGGGTTATGCTAACTCCGACTAAACTGCCGGGCCACTCTGTCACGGAAAGCAAAGAAAATCGCGTTTGGCTTGAGGCTTCTTCCTCAGAAGAAGATCTTACCGAGTCTAACCTTGCATTGCCTTTGAAGTCAATCCAGCCGTCAAGCAGCATCATATCTGGCTCAACTGATACTGTATACAAATCTGCCACAAGTTTGCCAATTTTGCAAGTGGAAGGTAAAGAAGAAGCTGACAAGTCTCCGCCACAACAGCGACGCCTTTTATCCGCTGCTGAAGCAATCAAATCTCTCGACGACGATTACCCGGCGGCAGAAGACTTACTCCCAAGTGAAGGTGATCGCGAAAAAGCGCAAAAGATTTATGACGGGAATGAAGATTTCATCCCAAAAGAGAAAGCGGCTGCTTGGATGGGAGAAGATAGCCCTGTTCGACTAAGAACTTTGGTGGCCTACATGGAGCTCTATAACTTCACGAATCTGAACGTTCTTGCCGCGCTGCGTCTCATGTGTGGTCGACTGGTACTGAAGGCCGAAAGTCAGCAAGTGGATCGTATCTTAGTCAATTTTGCCAAGCGGTGGTGCCACTGCAACCCTAATCATGGCTTCAAAGGAATTGGTAAGTTGACTTGGCCCGTCTGATACTCAGTAGCTAACTTTTCCCAGATGTTGTGCATACCATTTGCTACTCGATTCTGCTGTTGAACACGGATTTGCATCTGGCGGATATTGACCAGAAGATGACTCGAAGTCAGTTTGTCAAAAATACGATGCCTACGATCCGCAAAAGCGTGGCTGAGCTAGCTCCTGATGCTTTCGAACCGACCAGGCCAACCATACTGCCAGGCAAGAGCTCAACCTTTGATTCCACCAAGCAAGCAAGCGACGTTTCTCTGAAAGCCGAGAGGTCCTCGATCGAAGTCGAAAGACCGTCATGGAGAACGTCCTTCAAACCCCCACCACGGACAGATTCAGATGGGATTGCGCCAACCCCACTAGACTATGATACGCCCATTGACGATTGCGGACCATTGGTGAAAGCACCATTCTACGGAACCCTGAGAACTTGGGAGGTACAGGTCGAGATTGTACTCAAGGACTTCTATAATTCGATTCGAAATGAGCGTCTGCCTTTATTTGGCGCACCTGTGGAGAAACCACTTCTTCAAGCACCATCGTCGAACAGCCTATCGGTTTTCACAAATGGAATGCTCCGCCGAACTCCAAGTGTGTTGAGCAAAGCACCATCAGAATCTCAGAGCTTTGTAAGAGGCAGAACCTCGGAGACTGTACGTGTTGGAAATGGGAAGTGGGCGAGTAAAAATCGCTCGAGACCTCGCTTGTATCCAGGTTCTGGTATGGGTTCTAGCCGAACCAGTCTGGACGATCAATCTTCAATGTGGAGCCCCTCTGTATCATCCAGCACCTGGAGCAAATACTCTCTAGGGAAGACACAGACTTCCATGTCGGTTGATTCGCTTGGATCAGGATTCCCACAAGGTGACTATCAGCAATCTATTGGATTCGCCAATGCCCTCAGTCAGGCCATCATTCGCGAGGAGACTATCGGCAGTCCAGGGAGCAACGGTAGCGAGCGAGATGAAAACGAAGAACCACGTGTTGCACCTCTTCTAGAAGATGAGTCTTTAGAACTGCACGGAGCACCTTGGGCAAAGGAAGGAATTGTCAAGCACAAGCATCATTTGGAAGCTCTGGACAAGAAAGCCAAAGACCGTAATTGGAGCGAAGTGTTCGCTGTCATCGAAAAGGGTTACATGAGCTTGTTCTCCTTCTCATCGAAGAGCATCCGCAACAAGAACAAGAGCAGGACTGCTGGAAGTGTTGTTGGTGGAGGTAATTGGCAAGAGAATGCTCACAGCCTTGGCTCGTTTCTTCTCAGGCAGACTATCGCCAGTGCCCTCCCATCTCCTGGTTATTCGAAGGCTCGCCCTCATGTTTGGGCTCTCTCTCTGCCATCTGGCGCTGTCCATCTTTTTCAGGTTGGCACCCCTGACATCGTCAAGGAATTTGTCTCGACTGCCAATTACTGGAGTGCCCGTCTGTCAAATCATCCGCTTGTTGGCGGTATCAGTAACATCGAGTACGGATGGTCTGACGCCATTGTTAATAATTCACTGGTAAACGCTATCAACGAGTCCACAAGGCCATCGACCAGTGGAAACAGACCAAGTCTCCAGAGCTCTCTCCGATCGAGTCTTGATCAAGGATATCCTAGCGGAGGCTTTCGAGCTCGACTACCTGGTGACAAGATCAACATTTCGGACTGGTCACCACCAACTCAGAGTATGAGAGCAAGCAATCTTATGGAGGCGGATCAGTTGCGAACCTTGTCGGATTACGTTGCCGGGATTGAGGACGAGCTCCAAAAGCACAACCAATTGCGCAGTCCTATGTTGCTTGCCGTAAGTTGTTCACCCACAAATGAGATTCTCCACTAACAATGTTCAGTTCACACCGCGTCATCCCAATGCACAGAAGGCTATGGCCAACTGGGAAAAGAAGTCGTCGTATCTTCTTCGTGAGATCGTCAAATTCAGAACCTACATCGACTCATTGGGAGCTGCTGATATCGGCAAGCAAAAGATCTACGCCGAGCGAGCAGCAAGACAAGCACCCGAAGCTAACGACGATGACGATGAGGGTGATCTTACACTCAGGCCAGAATAGATTCTTGGATGAACTTTCATTTGTTTTCTGTACAACTTTATAGAGAGACGGACGAGTTATGTCTATACGTTTCCCTTCTTTATTCCACTTTACCACACTTTTCGAACACGCACACCCGACTTCTCTTTCGACGACATACACGGATCAACACACCTACCATTCATCGGTGGAGTTTGCACTATGAACATCAACTCACTTCATGGTGTTCTTTGTGTACTTGTTTAAGTAGTTATACTTGGGGCGGCAGTCTCCTTGGTTCCGGACTGATTAGATCTACATTGGCTAGCTGGCCATGGCGATGGCGATGGCGTTGTCTCGGCTTGTACTTTTGTTGCAGTGTATACCCCCTTTTGTTTTTGCTTTTTGCTTGCACTTCTGTTCGCTTCTAGATGGATAAAGGATTGGATTTGATGGGTAGGCATTAGAATGCCAAGGAGAGTTTATGAAAACACGAGATTATGATGTTGGATGAGAAGGGTGGGAGTTTTGATTGTAATTACATTCCAAATTAGATGGTGGATTGGTGATGAGGAAACGAGGGATGAGTCAGTACAATTTTAGGGAGGTATGGAAGGAGAAGGAAATACAATATCTAATTCTCTGTTCAAAAGAATCTGTAGACGCCACTGGCATTTTATGTCGAAACTTGGTTTCCTGACTTTGAATCACACAGCCGAAATTCTAGCCCAGCCTCGTGCCTTCAATCTCAACCCTCATCCTGAATATGTCATCTTTCTCCGTCCATTCCCGGCTGGGTAGATCATAATACACTTGAGTGAGACAATTACTAAACAATCTCCGCTTCTCTGACCCAATTCTTCCTCGCCTGGGAAAATCAAAGGCGTGTGGGTCGAAACAGGGGGAAATACATTCTCGACCCGTTTCATGCCACCTCCAATGTCTAATTTTCCGAGCTATGTAATGCTACGAAATGACTGCAGGATTAATTTCAGTCTTGAGATTTGATTGAGCAGAGATTTTGAGAATGGGGCCGTTTCAGATGGTGGTGGGATCTCCTGAATGTGAACTTATTATCTAGTATCAAAGCAAGTGGGGTGAAGATATCCCGGCAATCCTCGCAGATTCTGTACAGAGCGGTGAGAAAGGCATGTCCTTTTATCTATCAAAGGTAGAGGAGTGAGTTTATCCGTGTACATTGTTGCGGGGGTTGTATCTGATGTTGAGGTGGAAGGTGCGAGGCTACTTGCTCGGCGGGGTCTGTTGTGTTTTGGTTCGTGGCCAAGCGAGTGGTGACGAGGAGAGGTGCGCGGGAGAAGGTGAGAGAGCGAGTAACGGCACCTGCCTTGCGAGAAGTGCGCGAGAGAGACGTTTGCAGTTGCGCGATCTCGTCTCTGAATTTGATCCAGGTGAGAGCACATCCAGCAACGCAGTTGCAAATTCAGACTGCTCGCAATTAGGTGCGCCAGGCTACTGCAACGCCAGGCACACTTGCCGTTCCTTAATGGACACGGATGTAATGCCGTGCAACGACGTAAAGAGACGGCAATCGAGGCACCACTGAAGTTGTTTCTCGCTCATCCTTTCCCTGGATGAAGCTTCTGGCGCTTCTCCTGTCGCTCGCTCATTTACCATCATCACGTCGCCGCGCATCACTCCACATCTGGCTGTCTGAATAAATTAAAAACAAGACTTCCCTACAATGTATTCTTAACATTGTCTCCAGCGCTTCCATGTAGTATTGCCAACACATCGATACCAAATTTAATTGTGCAACAGATGAATAGGTGAACATGGTGCAATCAAGCTTTGTGGCTACAGAGGACCTCTCGGCTGCGTTGGAGTAGGTTGTTTAGGCTTTATTGACTTTTTGGCGAGACGTGATCGGCAGAGTGTGATTTGACCACACATATTTATCATATAACACTTAATAGCCGCGATGATCAAGCTTTTGTGGAGATATAGTAAGTCGGTGTCATAGGCAGGCAACGTCATTCCACATTGCATTATATGAATTCGAGGTTCCAACCGGTAGAAGGTCTCGGTAGATGTGGCTCGAGGAATTGTAATAAATGTACTGTCCGCTTGGAACCAGGTTCCTCCATCATACTTTGCCTTCCACACATTAAGATTCAAGTGATTCAGTTGACGAAGATGTTGAGATCCTTATTTGCCGTTGGGCTCCTTGCTCGGTGCATACAAGCCGCCGCTGTGTTGCGTTTCGGTTGTTCGCAGGTCGTGATAGAGCGTATCGATCCGTGAGAGCTCGTCTCGACTAGAAGCATCGACCAGGAGGCTGACCTCGGCGTTATAGGTTGGTCAATCCAGGACTTGTTCCATCTCCGCACATGCATCAAGTAATTCATTCCAATTTCCCAGTCACTCACAACTTTGATTCTCGCTCAGAAAGCCCACTGACATAATCATAGGTCACAGGCGGTGTATGCCCACCTTCCCCATTTTTCGGTCTTCCTTTTCTCCTAACACTGAGCTCTCTAGAATGCTTTCGCTCCCACCATCCCCTCTACCGACGTCTCTCAACTCGCGAACTGCACAATATGCAGCTTTAGCGAAGATCTCTCCAATTACTGGACCGCAAATATGTATTTTCGAGCACAGAATGGCTCGTACAAACGAGTGCCTCAGGTTCCAAATCGCTTTCTTGATGGGTCGGTTGGTGGAATGACTATTTATTATACGTCGCCATATGATGGGGCCAAGGTTACTGCTTTTAATCGGTATGTGGACACCCACGATTAGAGCTTTTGGGCCAAAAATCGATGGTCTTAAACCTCGATGCGTCGATATGCTGATAAAAGGTGTTCATAGGGCTTCCGCATGCTCGCCGGCTACGCAGACCAACAGACAGACGGAGGCATCACCAAATGGAACGCAATCTGCTTTCGCTGCTACAACGCTCCAAATTTTGGAGGCGATGACATGGCGCCTTGTGCTGATAAGAAAGTCGATACTGTGGTGTTGCCGCCGAAGGCTTGTCCAGGTGGGATTCGAACGACTGTTAGATTTCCGACGTAAGTTCACTGCCACACTAGTGCTACTAGATTCTGCTTCTAGTCGAAGTCAACGGCTGATTTGATGAATGTGATAGGTGTTGGGACGGTGTCAATACAGATAGTCCGGACCACATGAGCCACGTCTCGTACCCGTCATCCGGAACTTTCGAGACCAGTGGTCCATGTCCAGCTACTCACCCGGTCAAGCTCCCGCAGCTCATGTTTGAGATCATATGGGATACATCTAGCTTCAACGATAAGTCTCTTTGGCCAACAGATGGATCGCAGCCGTTTGCTCTGAGTATGGGTGACAGGTAAGATATCCTCCAATAATGTTCAATGCCCCGCTTTCTTGAAGGCTGATTCTCGTATGCTTGAAGCACCGGCTACGGTCAACACGGCGACTATGTCTTTGGGTGGAAAGGCGACGCTTTACAGAAAGCGATGGAGGGAAGCTGCTTCGGAGCAAATTGCGCGACACTTAAATCGCAGTCTTTTGCTGAGGCGAATAAATGTGCTGTTCAAGATACGGTGGAGGAACAGGTGGATGGCTGTGAGTGTTCTCTGTTTTTCTGCTTGCTAATTGGGATTCTAAAACTGATTGTGCTCTTGCGTAGGGCTTGAAAACTTACCAGGTGTACATATGTGAGGTCGCAATCGTGATGATGGGTGGAAAATCTCGACCTGGGCTCCTCAATTTCCACGCGTTTCTAAGCCTTCAGTCACACGATTGCTCTTTGTTTGATCTCGTGGTTACCTCTGAAGTGCTGTTAGATTTAGGATGTGGTGGCACATCATAGACAAGCTTTCATCTCATATATCACATTTCAGATCTGCTGGATAGATTTTTTTGCGGCCGGCAAAACCCCCTGAGCCGATGGATGAATTAATGGTACAGACAATGTGCAGCTACGTGATGGATGTTTCATGAATGTCTTGTCCGTAATCTTCGGGAGCATGGTGGAAGTTGAAGCCCACGACTGCCATCAGGCTCGTCGTAAACCCCAGCACCTTTCCTCTCTCGCTTAACCCACGAGAGTCAACAAAGGGTCCACAATCCCCAGGTATTGGTTTTGAAGGCAACAGCTGTATTATATTTCCATGGTGAACTAAACCCACATACCCTGAGATCCAGAAGCGCATCATGCAATGATACTGGAAATAATGATAGTGTACCAAGGTGGTATTGGCTGAGCAGAGAATCCACCACAAAGCCTAAACATGCGTTTGGCGACCTTGGTCCCTGGTCTATGAAACGCAGTATAAAGTTATATGATCTGTCTCTAAGGTAGCGCAAGAAGTTTTAGCTGATGACATTTGTTTCAACAATACCATTTCTAATGGTAGGGTAGAGTTTAATCTGAACTTCCGGTCTTGAGCACAAGAGCAAACAACCATACGAGAACATCACGGGATTTTAATTTGCCATGTTTTCAAAAGTTGTTCTAGGCTAGTTACTGACATTTGGAGTTCAGCATTGCCCTAGATCTACTGTATGTATTCAGAGCAAGAGCAGATAGCTGCAGAGAAAATCATGTACCGCCAGACCCACCAGGATAAGGTGCGATACGATTGAAAAGCTTCAGTGCCTCATACCACAGTATGAATTCTGCCCAATCGCAGAACAGAAAACTCATCGACTCAGCCTGCACCTCATCGTTATTCGTGGTCGAGCCTGTTGAAAATGAGAGTAACATTGGAACTGGGGGAGACTCAAGGGCCGTCAGATCTTCAGATGTAGCTACATCTTCAACAGTATAGAGATCGAAACTCTGCGCTGGGCCGTCATCCCATATCGAACAAACAATTAGACTGAAGCGTGATAGTCCGTGTATCATCATGCATATCGAGGCTGGGGATTCAAACTCGGCCACTCGGGTCACCATCATTACTGTGAAGAGTCTCGCAGGTATGAAAGCGCCAATATTGATGATGCGCAAGGGTTCTCCGTACACAGCCAGTCTCAATGCAGAAGGCTCGTCTCTCCGTAGCGTAGTCCCATCCAAAGCTCCAGGGGGTCGGAAAAAAGCGAGAATCTTTGAGCTAGTAGAAGTCTGGAGAAATTTTGGACCGTTCAGTAGAAATGTCGACCTCAAAGCAAAGCCTAGAATAGGTCCGTCCCATGACATGAGTGTTGGGAATGGTATCATCCGATAGAGAATCAGTCCAATTAGCTTGCCCATCAATGGCGGATCCTGGCCGCCATATTTCAGCCCCAGGTAGATGATAAGAAAGCTGCTTGTTCAGCTCCCGGAAGTCGTCCCACGCTCTGACGACAGTCTAGTCGGCAATACTAGCAATATTCCTGATTGATATTTTGTAAAAATTTGGCGATGGCCCTCTTGTCACGTTAAAAGTTCTATGCCCGCAGAGATTGAAGAAGGGATCAGTACAAGCCTTGATGGCCTGTTTTGAATCTTCGGTCTCTGATTCGAGGTTCCTTGTTTTGCAGTCGAAAACAGATATCTCGAGTAGAGAATACCACATTGATACGTCGGACTGGTCTCTCTCCCGTGAAATCAGGTTGGCTTCCAGATTTTCGCGGGAAAGGCTGATCAGCTGGTCCAGCTTAGACTTCGGATTGCCTTCGGTCGAGTCTTTGGGCTGTTGCATGGGAATGCCGGGCGAGAAGCTGAAAAGGTCTTGGAGGACTCCATCAAACCTGACCTGCTTATTTATGTGAGATGCCAGTGGGGAGTATTCTCGCAATTTCGACGCGCAACTTTTCTGTGAGCTGCGATTCAGAGGATCATTTTGATTTGTGGCATTAACCCCCTCCGGAGCTCGGTCGTCATAGATTTTGCGCAATGATTCTTGAATACTGACCACATCAACTGACGTGGGCTTTTCGTGTCGCGGGACGTCTGGCCTCCATGTATCTAAGCGTTCCGAGTATGAATCTTCGAGGAAATCCAAGTTCTCTTCATCAGGCCTCTGACCAGTTGCCCACTTTTCTGTGTAAAGCCTGGCGCTTCGGCAGTAGTCATCGTAATCTTCGAGGTACTTCATGGCAATCTCTGGCACAAGCGGATCCTCAATGTCAGGCGATGCTAGAAGACCGCATAAAGCCGTCAGCAAGGCCCCTAACGACCACTTGATCTGCTTTGAACTGCCCGAGAACCATACATCCGATGGATCTTTGACATGCGATCTGCTAACGCCTGCAGATAGTACATCATTCCACTTGTCATTGTAGTCGGCGCATGTGTCCTTGCGGGGATTTGTTGGGATGGTAGATTTTTGTGTGGAAACGCACAAGCGGTGGCCTGTAGGGATACTCTCCGATAGTTTCACTGTAATCCAGAATACACCGCCCTCGTAAGGTGTCTCAGGGGGGCCTTCTCTATTCGCCAGTATCTTTTCTAGTCTGTCATCGAGAGGGTTTGCACTGACAAAGGGCACTTTTCCAGCGCGAATATTTCACAACTCAAGAAACATTCTCTTTGCTGCGGACGTTCCGCTGTTCCATGAGCAACAATCTTTCCTGAGTTATTCGTCCAGTGTTTCGGGTCTTCTTCCTTGATCATCCGTAATTGCTCACCGTATCGACCATCTCCAGTTTGGAAGGTCAAAGGTGCCCGTGGTTTTGCCTTCGCAACTAAGTCGCTCAGCAGGCGTTGATTCTGGGGCAAGTTGTTTGAGAATGTGGCAATTCCATTCGAAATATCCTTCAATGCTTCAGAATGCGGTTCCGAAACGCTTTGCGAGCTGCAAATGGACTCATTGGCATCTTCGGCATCATCGTGCGCTATGAGGGGCAGGAAGTTGCATGTCTTATCTGTTTGAAGACATCTCGTACAAGAGAGGCCTTCGCCATTCGAGACGCACTTATAATGTTCTGGTAAACACTCGGCGCATGATGCTACTGGCTTTGCTTTTCTTTCGGCCGGCGTAAAGGAAGTACGGCTCGGGGCTTTTGTGCCTTGGGCTCAGAACTGAGTGACCGACGCATACTTCCAGACAAAAGATTGTTGTCACTGACAGAACTGTTAGCTTGTAAGGATCTTGTGCCACCAGAGGCAGTCATTGATGCCGTAGTTGCCAAGTGTATAGTACTGAAATCCAGAGCGTCCCGCTATGGCGTGTCACGAAAGATGCAGTCATGACCTCAAGGTGCTGACCAACGGTCTCGAAAATGTGGTGCTGGAGTGACGACTGTCTCGAAGTAGCATCACGTAGCAGTCTCAGACTTTGAACATTAGATACGTCTCTGATTTCCTCGCCAAGCTTAGCATGTTGCTGTTCGAGAAGACCAAAGGACTTTGTGATGGTTTCAAGACCGTCAACAAAATCTCGAAGTCGATTGATCAAGGTCTCGAACTCGTCAACTTTATGGATGTCCAATCTTATGGCCCGTCTCGAGGACCCTTCTGGTTTTGCTCCCCGTAACAGGGATCTGAGTCTCTCATAGGGCTGTCTAAAGACTTCTAAACCTTGGGAAGGTGCCAAATGAGAGATCGCAGCCGAGTTTGGCTTGCCGGCTCGCTCTGCTGCATCGAGCATGGACTTGATATTCTTTAGGATTCTCGGGATAAGTGTACCAATATCGGGACGATCCAATCTCTGATCGTACCCGAGCTTTCGTCCGCTATGATGACTGGGAACCAGTCCAACAGACTCGCCCCAGAGCCCGAATCTCACTCGCTGCAACGAGAATTGCATCTGGATCAGCGCCATCAAGGATGAATACGGTTCATGAGCCTACCAAAGTACACGATTGCTCGTGTTCCTCACTAAGATTGTCATCCTCGACCGCAATATCGAAGCTCTCAATGCAGCTCGTGAATAGGGCTGTCACACTGACAGCGGCCGGTATTAGGCCTACACCTTCCGTCATATCTGCTCTGATCTCCTGCGACGTTCATATATCTCATAGGTCTCGGAACGTTGGGCGAACCAGATCATCAACCGCGCGATAACGTTACTTGTAAGATCATCATACAAGGAGATACTTCGTTGCAGATGAACGAGGCTATGAGCACGGGATGAAGGTGACAGAGCTTGCTGAGGTGGCTGTGTGCATCGTGCAGGTTGCCTAACCTGTACAGTAGGCCTAAGCCCCGCGACCTTCAGCCCGCCTCACCAGTCATTAGATGACAAAGTGCCACAGCCGTGCCAAGCTTATAAACACCCCCAGCTTTGTGGTTCGCACGGAGAGGTGCATGCAGGAGAATTGTGTTTCACATTTTGCGAGCGGCATGTGAAGAATCGTTGTTTCGACAAACGAGGAGTGCAGTGACTTCGAGGGTGGAGTTTGTGTTACTTCGCGTGCATGTTATTACCCGGGTTTGAGCTCCCATGGGTTGGCACTTGCCAACTGGAGAATGAAGAGTCAAATCTGATGCGGAGAAGGAGAAGCAGTCTGCATTGAGAAAGAGTATATGCGTGTTCAAATTTGACCGAGATCATGTCAACAGATGTTGATTAGACTACTATTAATAGTTTCTCCTCAATCCTTGTGTATTTTGTGTTCTTTTTTCCACCCCTGTCGAAGATCTGTGTCTGAGCCGCCGGTCAATCTCCATGAGATTGTGCCTCCGTACAATTTGAAACGGGGGTCCTGCGTTGGGAATCTGTATCCCATGGCCTCAGCTACCCGTGCACTTTCCACCAGAATCCCTTACTGCCAGTACTGGGTCAAAGTAGACCTCAGTTTTTGGATTGACCGACAATAATCCATCATTCGCCGTTTCCTTTCAATTTCATGAGTATGGGCAGCTCATAGGATCATCCCAAATTTCTGCTCGTCGTGCTTCGGCAATTGGCAGATTGGAGACTAATCTGAATCAGCATTCCGGAGTCTGTTGTCGTCTGGTATATAGATTGAAACAAGATCCCAGTATTACATTATCCTTCACTCCTGGTATCGACTCGACGTAGCCGTATCCAGGGCGTGGTGTATTGGTGTAGTCGTAAGTCTGCCTCGAAGAAGTTTCATCCCGAACTTCTCGGCCTCATGCCACCACCTCTAGCAAGTGCCTGCTCGAATTGACTGACAACGTAAGGCGGAGGACCTCTTGGAGACATGCCATTTCCTGAATCGTCTGATCGCACTGCCCACCCTAAACTCCTGGGACCCCGAGGCATGTCTCCTACACTATCCCAAGTCCAAGGTTCCCATGCATCTTCATTAGGTAGGCTATCCACAGTCATCATAGCTTGCTGCAGCGCTCCCAGATCCCTGGCCCGCTGAGGGTCCTCTTGCCTCCTATTCTCAAGCTCAATCCCTGACGCCGTCGAATTTCGATACTCGGACTCTGGTTCAATGTACCAAGGCTCTGTAGTCCAGGGTAGCTCATCCTCTCCCAGTCGAAACTGTGACGGAAGTGGTGGTAGAGGCCTTTCTAGCCTATGTTGTATCCCACCTATAGGCATACTGGACGTGTGCTGAAGACCACCGAACTGGTTGAAGGTGCCCATAGAACTGACTGGACTGATCGGGCTGATGGACTCCGAATGATCGGATAGAGATGGTGGAGCAGAGTTTCCTCTTTCGCGACTGTTGTGTGTCCGGGTGGACATTCTCCTCGGCTGATATTCTTGCCAGTCTTGCCATTCTTGCTGCCGATACTGCTCATTGTAGTAGCCACCGGCTCCTGGCATCAAAATAGCTGGATGCTGCCCTCTAAAATCTGCTGCTCGGGGTTGTTGGTAGTAGTCTCGTTCCTGTAGAAGATGTTCCTCCTGCTGCCGACGCTGTTGATGTAACCTCTGCTGCATTCGTCGCGAAGTATAGGCCATCGAAGCCGTATGTGGTTGTCCACGATTCGTGAAGGACACGCCAAATTCAACACTAACAAAAATCCCGGGCGCTGGGACTCGAGTCGTCCGAGTTCGATGATTGCTTCGATCCCAGTTCGCCATTGTTTAGTCCCCAGCGCTGGAGTCGCTCGAGTCCAGAGGCAGAGAGCTATGGGATGGTTGAGCCGCACTGGCTAGGGGTAAAACTGAGGGGACGCAAAGGTTTAAGGATGATTTTAACAACGTCGTATCGAGTACCCCAGGCTTGCTCAACTAAGAAAGATGCACCACCACTACTACGTACTGCGGGAAGTCGAGAGAGACAACTCGGCCGTGAGGAAACAAAATGAAACCCGGCAACCCCTCGATCAGAAAGCACTGCACCGCACAGCACGGTCCAGGGGTATATTCGCCTGAAAATTGAGCTTTTGCAGTCTTAGACCGCACTTGGAAGTTGGTAGACAAGGCTATGGGCTACGGATGCGGTATGGAGGGAGGATGGGAAACAACGAAGGATCAGATGGGGCTGTGCATCCCTTGACTCCCGAACAAACAAGTCACCAAAGCGCGCGCGATGCAGCGTGGAAATGAATCTGGAGTTTGCCCCTGCTCTTCAAACACGGGCTCGGCATGGAGTCGGCGAGACTGGCAAGTGATGAGAAGCTGGAGCTGATACTGATACTGATACTGATAATGAAGCTGACGATGTTGTCTCTGGAGTTGAAAGTAGGTAGGTAGGCAGGGAGGGAAGATGAAAGTTAATGTTCAACCACAGACAAAGTTGCAGTACCTTACCCGTAGCGGCGAAGCAGCCCCTCTGCCCCTCTGCCCCTGTCGCGTGCCCAGCTCGGCCTCTTGGGTTACCCGAACCAGCTACCTTACAGTGCAATAGAACGCCACCCGTAGATCTGGAAGCTTTTGCTCGTTTAACGTCTGGAGAAAACATGCCCCTTGCCTGCTTGCCTCCTTACGAACTCCTGATCTCCACAGGGGTTCAACTTGACAAGTTGACATGTGCGGATTTAGTTTCCGTGCCGCATTCGAAATGATCAGATGGGTATCGTGAGCTCGTAGACTCGTAAGATTACGTGGTGAAGGGTCCCCCTGGCTCAAGTGCGATACAAAGATACAAAAATAGGAATTGAGGAGATGGCAAAGATGGCTGCGGATGAGTACAAAGGCTCGGTAAGTAATGTTTTCTTTCTGAGTGTGTCAGTAAAGATTCTCATATCATGGACTGCAAGTGTTTTGTGGTCCGAGTTTTCCCTGTCCTCGGTCAAATCAATTGGCAAAGGAGCATTAAAGGATGCGAAGGCGGAGCTTCCTCTCGTCCGCCAATCCTACCTAGGTATTATTCACACATCTCTCGATTTCGCTCTCATAAAAGACAATGAGGACCTCACAGGTGGCCGGTCTCAATTAATCTCAAAGGCTAAAAAGGGACAGTTCGAGCTTGAACATCCATATTCCTCAGAGTCGCAGCCATGGTCTCGGTGTTCAAGCCTCATTTCCCATTTCACGATGAGGCCGGCACAGCCCAAAACTACAGTACGTCAAACTCCGTCAGCGGACCGGCAGCCCACCCAGAGGCTCGGAAAGTGGGATTATGCTTACCTCCATCATCACCTGCTTATTCCTCGAGACCAATGCGAGGATTTTCTGGCCTGAGATAGTTACCTGCCAGACCGCATTTGAGTCCAGAAGTTCGCCTATCTCTGCTCCAGTCTGGGCTGTGGGTTCTGTTAATATGTTATTTCTTCTATTTCAGGACAGCCTCCACTTACCATTCCATACCTTGACCTTGCCATCGGAGCCGCCGGTGACGAGAATACTCTCGTTTCTTTGAAGTGTTGTCACAGAATTGTCGTGAGCATTGACTTTCCACTTCTCAGAGTAGTCATCAAGAGACCACGAGTACATGTCGCCGCCAGCGCTTGTACTGATCAGATCCGTTCCCGAAAGGCTCAGGAAGGTGATCAGACTGATGTGGCCTTGTAGCACATTCTGGCATGCCCTAGAATCAAGATCAGTGCCGTGTACCTACCTCCTTCCAATCCGGCACAATCAAGATCCAGTACCTACCCAGAAAGCGGATCCCACACCCTCACAGTCTTATCCATACCCCCCGTAACAATCCTCTTCCCATCAAAAGCAACATCATACAGATTCCCTGTATGGCCTTTCAACACATGCGAACACTCCTTCGTCGCCAAATCCCAAACTCGCGCATCGGAGTCATAGCTAACAGATACGGCTATGTTACCCTTCACTGCCACTTGCCTGATGGTTTTCGTATGGCCCTCTAGGACGACTTCACATGTTGAGTCGTTAATATTCCAGATTCTGAGGGTGCCGTCTCGCGAACCGGACAGGACTTGGGTTGGTGACAGGGCAGAGATGCAGCGGACTGTCATTTGGTGGCCAGAGAGGTTTGCTTTCTTATCGCTATTCGATATAGATTAGGTGTCTCTCTTTGTTCGTCTCCAAGAAGTCTCTGGTATAGATGCAGAGCAATCTGCCCGTTGCTTTACAAATGTCCAGTCCTCGCCAAGATCTCATGACGTGACTCTCGTCACAAGCAAGAAGGCGGCAGCAGAGTCTAGCGTAAATACCCAAAATAATTGATAGAATCGAGGTACAAATATGAGAAGAAGTGACTTACAGGCTTCTTACCAACCAGATCCCAACCAAGCAATTCGTTCCTCCAACAGCAATCCATTCCTCATCCTCCTTTCCTTCATCGAACCACGTATCTAAAGCCCACACACCACCCTTCTCACTCGCCTGTAAGACTCTCCCATTCCCACCATCTGCATCAAATATTCTCACAGACCCATTATCCAGAGCTACAAAGATATTGCGGGGCGTGGTATGCAGAGCTGTGACTACGGCATCGGATGTTTGAATTATTTGGGTGCTGAGCAGGTTGGACATCGTGGGAGCACCCGATATTTCTTGAAGCAAGATAAGATCCAGATATATTGAACTGAATTTGGTTACAAGTGAATGTATGATGAAAGACTTGTATTTGAGAAGTGTTGAAGTGTTTAGGCAGCCGCTGGCGAGGATCAGCCCACTGGTGGCCTTCTGCGGGGGCGGGGTATAGATGGTAACACAGCCTCGTTTAGCTGCTCAATGGAAAGTTGCTGCTTTCAGTTCGGTGTTAGGCGATCTTTAGACGATTTTGGTATCAAATCAAGCTTTCAGTTGATCATTGCTTCGATGTCAGATTGATGCAAGAGCAAGCATTCTATGGTACAGTACCAAACCTTCATCCCCAATTTAACATTTCTCAATTATGAACAACAAGACAGCATGGGAAGAAATAGAAACAACAAGAGCCAGTAGCCACCGGGTATTTCTTTCTCTACTCCCATCCAGGACAGTATCACTACTTCACTTAGCTGTAGCAGAAAGTCCCCTCTCAGCCTCACTTGCTGGATTCTTCATCACATCGTGATCAACCCTGCCCTCCTCATGGGTTTCCCAAAACCTCTCATTCATATTCCTTCCCTTGATCGCACCATGGATGTCGAATGGATCAAAGAAAGTGACAAGGAAAGGTCTCTTATCCAAATAGCCTGGACCCTTGATTTCGGTAACGCCATCTTCAGCAAGGTAAATCGTGTTATCTCTCGGAATGAAACGCATTGGATGGCGGAAATTCAAGAGGAAAGAGTTGATGATCATGAGAACACCTTCGAAGACCCAGAAGAACCATTCGTATCGTATGAGTGGGGAAAGGTCGCTGGCTTCGTCTATATTCGCGAAGTTGAGATCCGAGACAGTGAAGTATTCGACTGTACGGAAAATAGTGCGAACCCCGATCAGAGCGGACGAGACGTAAAGCGTCATTAGCGCGCCATGCAGGTTGGCCGGCAGTAAACTGGCTTTCTTGCATCGGCGATGGAAGAAGCTAGCTAATGCAACGAATGCAGCTAAAATGCCGAGTTGGAGGACGAGTGCTGCTTTCAGAAGGCTCTTGCCCATGTTTTGCTTGGACTGGGGAAGACTCGTGTTGGCTACATACGCAGCGCCGTTACCATTTAAGGCTTCTACAACAACCGAAAGAGCACCAAAGGTCGTCAGGACTCGGCCTGGATGAATTGGTGAGTGGTAAGGGACGTAGTAGAGAATTCTTGAGAGCATGAAGTAGTTCGATAGTTCGTAGAGAGGGCTGTAAAAATTAGCATAGGAGACCTGATTTGACTTCACATCTGAGACTTACGGAGCAGCGTAGATGAACACAAGACTGGCAATGAAGATATTCAGGTTGTCATAATTGAAAGCTCCCACTTCTCGAAGGACGTAGCCGACGACGAAGAGAAGTGCGGACCAAGGTAGGACGCCCGAGACTTTCCAAGATTTGTAGTGTCTGTCAATGTGTCAGTTGCCTTTTGCATATGGCAGAAATGCTGAAGACACTCACATGCATTGCCAGGCATGCCAAAGTCCGGAGACGAGGAACAGGAATGCCCATACAACTGGAGCACCTTTATTTGGGGCGTAAAACCACAAGCTACCATCAACTACCACATCGTCAGCTGGTCTTTCTGTGATATTCCGTCCTTGACAAACCATATTTTCCATCCTCCATCTTGGCACACTTCCAAGTGATATCGATCAAACTTTTGGTTTAGTAGATAGATGCTGGTAAATGCGACACTAGAAAGTAAGGTGAGAAAAGACCTTGGTACTATTACACAAGTCGTCTCTGCCACGTACGAGGTGGTGTAGTTGTCTTTGTTGTTCAGCGAGATGTTCGGTAAAATAATGATCAACTTCCACAATATTCAGCTGAGTAGATGAATTTGACGAATTTGTGAGAGCACTTTCGAGATATTTCTTGAAAACATCAGGAACAGCGACAATAAATAGGAAATTCTTAAAGCTCATGTCTCAGCCGACTGTGGCAGCCCTTCCCGCATCGTGTTGCCCTGCCGTGTAGAATGCGAAGATCCTTGTCGTATTCCAAGGCACTGATTGGCCATCAGGCCTGATCCGACCCATCATCGCGACGAGCTAGTGCCTTTGACGCAACCCAATATGAGCTTAAAAGAACCTCAATCACCTCTCCAGTCCCATTTATTGCTGCCTGGCAGTGCCTCGTCGGACTTTCCAATCTTCTGACATCCAGGAATGGTGGTATTGAACCGGGTGCATGGCGAACTCGAGACGGTTCTTTTGGTGGAGGCTAAGCTGACCTATCATCATCTGAGTAGTTTGCAACTTTTGAATATGTATGCCGGGCGAACAGATGCGCTGGCTTCAAATGGGTCGTCTTATGATTGATTGAACCTTGGAAGCCAGGGATCCTTTGGCGTTGCCAGTTCTGAAGGCTTTTGCAGCCATATCGGGGTGTCAGACGGGAGAATTTTCTAACCGAGACTCTGAAGCTGAGATCGCCCTTCGTTTGGGCCTTCTATGTCGACATCTGATTGGAGGCCGAGACAGGTAGCACTAGATGATCTGATCAAGCAATTTGCCATCAATGGACAAGCTTCTTACGTCTTGAACTTTCGTCTCGATGTAATAATTCTCCGGGGAGCCTACGAACATCATCGCTAACCCTTTCGTGGGTCCAATTTTAGCACTAATTTAAGACAGAAGCGAGAATAGATTTTGCCAGAATCAACAATCATCTGATCATGGGGCTCGAAGAGAAGACAAGAGCAATATTCGACGAGAACCAAGTCCCTTTCGCGTAGTCCTCAGAGTGCATTGGTACCGACTTGCGTGTGCTTTTCAAAAGCAATAAAATACCCTCCGCTAGTTTCCCATAACTGTAGCCCTTCCTCGAACCGAATTGGGGAATGGGTTCGCATCGCAAGACAGCACTGTTAGTCTCGATGACACTGAGTACAGAGCAAGAGCCGGATAAAAATTTCCGAGACTGAAATTATTCAAATTGTTGCAAGCAATTCAGAGACCTGAAAAGCACCATTTTCTTATCGTTCGAGTCCTCCCTCCCTTTCTATTCGGCTTGCTTAACATGCGCGTTCCTGGCACTGGCCGTCAGCTACTGACTAGTCCATTGCACCACCTCGCACAACATTCTGCTCAGCAGTAAACTTCTCATCTCTGCTACATCTTCTCAAGTTTTCATCCAAGATGACTTGGTATTTAGGTACTTACGACACATTGCCTTGTTGCTCGCTTGGCGCGATAAGGGGCTGAGGAGAAAATGCCTTGCGGGATGCCTTGCTGCAGCCACAAGCAGGTGACTTTGGCGAACACAGCCTTGTGCCAAATCACACGACGAGGTCGATTATCGTCTTCTGCCTTTTTACGTCTTCGGCATCTTCAATGACGTATGGATGTTGTATCTTCCGTTGCTGCTGTCGTCGGACTCGTCTTCAACTTTGCGACTGCCATCAAGAAGTGCCATGATATTCACGCGCAGTACAAAGATGCAGATCGGACGATCTCAAGCATTAGGCACGAACTGGAAACACTCCATAGTGCCTTACAAGAATTGGCCAACCTCATAATGCATGATGCATCTGCATTAAGCTCACGATGGGACTCCAGTAAGACGTTGCCGACGAACTTTAGAAGGGCTCTGAGAGGATTTGATGGAACCATCAAAGATCTGTTGAAAACACTGGGGCGAATTTCTAGTGATAAGTTGGGTTGGGTGGATTGGTTGAAAGTGGTATGGAACGACAGATGCGAGAACATCAGAGACAATTAGAGGGGCAATCAAATGCACTACAAATACTCTTATGAGTACTACAAACGTAAAGACCCTTATAATAAAGATCTTCTCAGGGTAGAGTTAACAAAACCACAGAGCCTCGCTGTCAGAGTTCAAGACTAACCTCAGAACTATCGAATGAGCACTTCTGCAATTGTCTTCCGTTTCTCAGAAAAGTAACGGACAGCAGACTCGAGATACGTTAGGATTTGATGAGTCTAATGACCAGGAGGACCTCATAGATCTGTTTTGGCCAGAGAGTACTCATACGCTCTAGGTCTCTCACCCTTCTGGTCATCAAGACGACCCCACTGGAGAAGCTGCTCCTTCGCCAATGCCAATCCTCGAGACTGCCATTGAATCTGCGTCACCTCAAGAATGTGGTCGAATCGCTGGGAGCAAGGAAATCAAATTTGCATCTTCGCCTCATAGATCGCCAAGCATGTCCCGGCCTGAAGGTATCAACACCAAAGTGGAAGTTGGCGAATATTTACTTTCAAGGCGGCCAGAGACTACGGCTCTCGGGAACCGCGCCGCAATTAACACTGAAAGATCAGCAATGACCGGGAAAAGTCCTGCAAAATGCGAAAATTCCGACATCACTGTTGAGATAAGGACCAGCATTCAAACCGCAGCTCAACAGACTGTAACTACCAGGGGTGAAGCTGGCATTAGAAGCTTCCGGAATATAAGAAACTGTCAAGCATCAGCAAAAATATCTCCTTCGCCACCGGCGAAGAATCATACTGCTTTCCCAGAACTGCTTGTAGCTACAATGAAGAGAGATTTGGAAAGCATCGAGGCTCTCATGAAGTCAAGCCATGATCTCGAGGTGTGTCACCCCTTGAACAAAAGAACAGCTGCCATCGTGGCTGCTAAGCTCGGATACGATGATGTTCTCGAAGCCGTTCTTGATGCTGGGGCAGACACCTCTGTGCAAGACAGAGATGGACGTACAGCTTTGCATCATGCTGGGTCTGAAGGAAACACCTCATGCACTTCGTTACTGCTTTTACGTGGTGCACCACCATGTATCCAAGATCTGTCTGGAGAAACACCATTACACCTGGCGTGCCATTTTGGGAGGAAGCTCGATGTGACCCTGATGCTCAGTCATTCTATAGATCCTCTGGCGGTAAAGGATCGCACGGGAAGGAGTGCACTACATATTGCGGCAGCGTCGGGACAGGCCAATATCATCGACATCATTTGCAAGCATCTGCAGTCACAGGCAAGCGAGAGGATCTGCTCAAGGCCAGCAACACCAGTCAACGAAGCACAAGGAAAAGAAGACAACATAAGAATAGTCTTGGACGGTAGGGATATGTTTGACCAGTCCCCTCTAGGTCTTGCAGTCCATCTTTGAAGCAGGGGCGCAGCAGCATCGCTTCTCGAGCATGGAGCTGACTTCGAAATCCCGTGCCACCAGCACCAGAAATGCCTCCTAAAGGAAGCCATCAAAAGTTTCACGGCTTCCATCCTTGATATTTTGCAAGCATCGAGCTATGCACTGGATGTCAATAGTACTGCTGGTCGGGTTCTATTTCGAGAATCACAGAACTCGGGCTGGCGAAGAACATTGTACGAGAGATTATTCAGCACTCTTCTCTCGAAGGGTGGACTTTGCGAAAATCTTTGTCGAGGAAAACACCTGGGCTGCGGCGACCAAATTCGGAGCCGTGAATGAGATTGAATCTCTTCTCCACCGTGGACTCAGGCTCAACACAAAGATCCAATCGAATGGAAGTAATTGGATGCTGCCCATCCATCTCGCTACCAAACACAACCACATAGCAATGCTGGAGAACTTGATTGAAAATAGTGCCGAAATCTTATCACGAAATGCTTGGGGCGAAATACCTTTGGACTATGCTATCTTTTACACTGATTGTGAAGGCATCAAATGGCATTTCAAGGCTCTCCAAAGGGAATTAAACAAAAGGGAGCCACTCCGCGGTATTGAGAGCTCATTGGGAAGGAGTTTGATGAGTCAGGTCCTTCAACAGGCTGCTAGACTTGAGAGCACAGAGAAATTAAGCTTTCTGCTGAGTCTCGTCGAGCCTGAGATGGAAACAATACTCTGGGATGGTGTACTGCCAATAGCAGTGCGCTACGGTCGGGTGATCGTAACCAAATATCTCTTGAATCGCGAGTGCAACCCTTTCTCGCCCGATGAGAAGGCACGTCTTGCGATAGACGTTCCTTTTTGTCAAAGATCAAGCCATCCATACTTGCCGGCCAACGATGTCAAGGAGTATGAACAGTGTATAGATCTTATCGAAGAAGCCATGAAGCGCTAGGAGCCACGACGCAGGAACAAGCAAAGAAACAGAACAAGCCGCAGATAAGAGAACTTACTGACCTACCAATACCAACCGATTTACACATATATGTGGGCACATTGTGCCTACAAAGGATTTTCCATCTCTCCTTTTTGCTTCCTTCTCAACTTACCTTCAAGCGAGTGCCAACGTCAACAAAGTAAAATCCTAGCTCGAGATAGAGACCAGCTTCATCACAACTACATACGATAGACACATACTGCTAATGCTGATCAATGAATGTATTCATATAAAGGAACTCGCTCATAAATCGCAAAAGTAATGCCAAATTGCCACGGCCAAGAACATATCTAATCAAACGATGCCAAAGAAGACCTAACTTGCAAAAGAAAGTATGAATATGCCACCCAAAACCTCTTGGTCACATCAATCGCTTCTATATCTCGCACCTGTAGCACACCGTCAAATAAACCAATTCACAATTGCTAACCAATCGATCGAATCAGGTCACCATATGTCGAGATCCACGTATATACTCCAGCTTCCCTACATGCCCGCACGTTTCCTGTCTGCCTCGTTTCATTCATCGCCCCGATTATCACATCTCTGTAGTAGCCCTGATTATCTATCTCTTTCCTGGCTATGCAAGTTTGTGTGCATGAATCATCTACCACCCAAATCGCCTCCACTCAACTCCTATGACCAAATGAAAGACTGAAATCTAAGCCTAAGCACCTACAACCTTGCTCTCACTCAACTCCCATCTGTCTTCCTGCAACGCCTTGAGCGCCTCACGCCCCTCCTCCGTGAGCTCTGGCTTCCCCAGCGGACTCGTGGCGCCCGTGAAAAATCTCGGCGTCCATGTCGCGCCAGTCTCTTCTCTCTCTTTGGCTTTCTCGCGCTGTCGCTCTTCGAGTTCTTGCTTGAGGGCTGTGGCGCGCGAGTATTGCCTCGAGTTGATGGCTTCGGTGACGGAAGACCAGAAGCGAAGGGATTCGTTGGGGAGTTGGGCTGTTGGTGGTGGGAGGAGCTTAGGTGCTACAGATAGAGGCGCAAGATCTATTAGAAGGGTTTGGGCGTCCTATTTTCGTTGATCAGTCTTGCACTGGAAATATGCGAGAAAGGTGAGAAGTAAACATACCCCTTTCGGTCCAAGCGAGAAATACAGTTTCTCTTTCCAGTTCCCTGATAGCCTAGCCAGGACGTCTTTATCAGAAACATCTTTTATCTTCGTCTTGTTGTCGTTCTCGGGATCGTAGCGGAAAATGACACCCTCGACTTTGTTCTGTGTCTTGCCCAGCCAACCTTCCTCCATATAATGCAAAATAGTCTTGATTTTCGTCTGAGGACAGGTGATGAAACACAGATCTCCTACTGTCACGCTGAGACTTCCTCGCAGCAAACCTCCTAGGTGGGCAGCTGGGTGCGTGAGCTGATACTCCTCATTATTGCGTTTTGACAGCGTGATGAATATCCCTAGGTTGTGCTCCCCAGGAGTGACTCTTATACTTGTGCCTGTAAACTTGGCAGATATCTGATCGAAGCCTCGCGCGGTGAGTCCCTTCTCGGGACAGTCTACGAAGAAGGCTGATACGGGAGGGTGGTGAGATGTCTGCTCTGTGAGATAAGACACCTTTACCATACGCCCGTTCTTGTCTGCTACCTTTGCCTCGGCAGGTGGCGAGGGATTCCGCGAGGCTGCTGGAGTCTTCTTCGATTTGATGGAAGACGCTGCACTTCCTGCTGCAGATTGCATTTTGCTCGCCGTGATCGCCGGAGCGGTATCTTGCACTTCCCAGTTACACTATGCCGTCATCAGTGACCAAGCCCTATATCTAGCAGTATGCCAACCTACCCGGAAAAACTCCCCCAGCGTTGAATTATACGGCTTGCACGGTTTTCCCTTAACATATTTCAAGTCTTTGGTAAACCAAAATCGGAGTACCTCCAGCATTCTATCGAAGGCATCGTCCGAGTCGCCAATGGCTACGAAGGTATGCGGTTGGTCAAGGTAATTCCAGTACTCAAGATTCGGTGTCGGCTCTAGAAGTTGGGCTGGCAGGGAGAATCGCACTGATGCAATATCTGCTACTCCAATAAATCTGCAGATCGAATACCATATCAGCCCAGTTCTCCATGTTATAGCAAGCTGTTACATGGCCTTCAAAATCCATGAAACACTAAGAAGCAAATTTGACATGAAGTTGCCGAAGATGTAGCGGTGAAGGGAGCAAGTAGAGGCCTGCCATTCCCCTCGCAGAATGAAGTCTTACTTTCTCAAGATACCCAAGAACATCCGCAGCTTCGAGGTATCATCTGGAGGTTTCTCCGCCGTAGCCAAGGCATTATTCGCAGAAGAGTCGGAAGCAGAGGACGGGGCGGTCGAGGCCGGAGAGGGCTCGAAAGAGCCTGACGATGCTGAAGCCATAATATTACAATAGCGGACCAAGGACTAAAAGTTTATGCACTCAGTGTACAGGCGTGTTATTGAGATGTGGTCCTGTGGTGACGAAATGGTGGTTGGACGAGAGATGCACTGGTTCTTCGAGTCCTAAGGCCCAAGCCTGGTGACGTTTTGTGAGGCGCTTGCGATAAGGGAAGGAGATAGCGGGCCGTTTGGGAGTCGTTTAGCGATTCTGGACCTCAACAAACGCGGGCACGGAGCTGCTCAAATGTGCTGAAATGTAGCAGAGATGAGTTTTTGAGAGAGAATGAGGGAATAAGTCGATACTATGCAGAGAGATATGTTGAATTAGATGTATGATCTGGCTGCAGCCTCCACTAATCACATACCTATTCATCGTTGCTGATACCATCTACTGACCTGAATCATGAAAGCCCAGGCGCTGTCTAGCGAATCATTGAACCACGGGACACAGATCTCTGTTTTGAATTGCTCGTCAAATGACAATCACGATTAGGCTAACAATATCAGAAGGCTCAACCTGTAGCCAAACACGTGATGGGATGTTTGGTGAGGTGTTTATTGGATTCAATTATTTTCAGTTGTGCGATTTTTGATGTCTCCGGTCAAACACAGAAACACAGGTCTTTGCGATTTCAACAGTGACGGCACGGTTAGCCGAGAACCTGGATTCGCCAAGACTAGCTCAGTCGTGATGAGGAGCTACATCATTATGTAATTAGTGGACTTTAAACCTACTTATCCTTCCTCATAAGCTTTTGCAAGCAGAAATACCATATAAAGTGCTTCCTGCTTTCGTGCCAGACATAAGTCGCGAAATATGCGTAAGATCTCCGTTATATCAAACGGGCATCCAACTGTTCCCCAAACAGATTCGCCAATCGTGAAGTCGCCCCCTGAGTCTCGCTTCATGACTCGAGCAAGATTTGTCGCTATCATCCTCGCTGTTGCCGACAAACATCACATCACCTTTCAAAAATTCCCAAAATGTAGAGGCAGATGCCAATACCAATAATCTACATATAGGCAGGGGAGCCACTCTTAGAGTTTGAAGTCAGACTGACAAGACAACAAGATACTCGAAGCCGCCCCATCTCGCGGCTCACCGTTGCCCGAGTCGTCGGCGCTGAACAGGGAACACTCACCAGAATTATAACGTCTCATTCGGGGCTTTCCCCCATCTTGACCCAGGGACAAAAGCCGTGGCTCGAAGCGGTATGTAACCCCATCGAACCCTCGGCATCATAGCTCCATCCGGCAGTGGGCAATGCCAACTGCTAGCTCTGCGGCGAATGGGAATAGTGACCTCGCCTCTGGCAGGCGTGCAGCGTTACATGCGTTGCGGAGTATATGCTTTAAATGCACAGCAATGCTGCTTTTTCTGCAAGGTAGACAAATATCGAAAACTGGGCGGACCCCCGATTTACAGGGGCCGCGGCCGTGGCGTGTACCGTTGGTCGTCCATTCTGTCGGCAGGCGAAAGAAAGTTTGAGCTTGTCCGGGGAAAGGAAGATGGTGGAGGCGCATACATACCTTGAGGTTGTTGTGGTTAACGAGAATAGAAACTCTTATTTTTAGGAATTGGTCGTCCAGTCGGAGAAAGGGCTGAGGAAAGAACAAATGGAAGGCGATCAGAGACATTCCACTCTTCTAGAGTGGAACAAATGAGAAGATGGATAGGAAGCCGATTCGAAGCGCATGCTTGGCTTGGGCTTACAAGGACCCTTCAGGTGACATCGGTGGATATTGCGAACTTTGAAATCGCTGCAATGACGTAGCGTCAGACCCGACGATAAATTTTCCTCACGACGATCAGCCTCAATTGAGTTTTGCAGATCTAGGGGTCTCGAGATATAAAAAGAAACATGTGGTCCGAGCCTCACAAGATTCAATAATCGACATCGGAGCGGGGCTCGTTTCCATATTTTTCTGGAGAGATAGATACGAGTGATAGACAATCTTTACTTCTATCGTCGAAATCCCCCTCGTGGGTAGGCGTGGCGAGCTTTGGAAGCTTTGGAAGGCAAGCATCGCGGCCGAATGAATAATCCTCATCGACTACGGCAATATTAGGGGAAGGAAGGGTTGCCGGAGATGTTTCCTGAATTGCCTGCAGACAAGAAACCGTCCATCTCCTTTGACAGGTTGGAGCCGACATAGAATGACAATGACGTGTGCTAGAATTTTCCATGCATGGATATTGGCGGCAGTTTAGATTTCGTTTTGGCGCACATCCATGTCGCTGTGTTAGAGCGGCCTGTGGCTGGAATCTGCAGGCAACGGGAAGGGTTGCAGGCAACAGAATGCACTCTGAACTTTTCAAGCCACGAGCACGAGCGGTGTGCTTCAGCCTTCAGTGCTTTGAACGTTGCTTGCGGACGATAGTAGAGTGTGGGAAAGCCATGCGCGCGACAGACATGGGACGAATAATCATCAGTTCCCTCGTTACTGTGGTTCGCAAAGAGGGGACAGAAGGAGATGAATGAGCTGAGGTTGGCCTAGATCTTCCCCATACTTTAAAGGCCTAGAGCTTCATCGGCCACTTCAGCGCCATGTGACGCTGGGGGACTTAGGGCTTTCATTTGCAGTTCGGGCTCACAGAGAGCACGTTTGTAAGTGTTTCAGGCTATGCACTAGCCTGATTCCCCTAATCAATTTAGAGATGGCAGGCCAAAGAGTCCCCTTTTCAGGGTCTTCTTCACTGCAGGTCCTGAAGATCCGGTATGCAGGCCATGGGAGCGCAAACAAGGCAAGGCAAGGCACGATAGTACAGCGGTATATTGAAATGCCACATCAAGACTCCTCGCGCAGAAACGGCTTGACCATGGACTGTGAATTACTGCATTAACAAACGTCAATTACAGCTCTTCCATCACAGGCAAATCGCGCAACGCAGCAATTAAACAAACAAGCAACCAGACAATGACGTAGGTGGATTTTCTTCGCGACATTCTGCCAGAGACCCCTGTCAAAGCCACGGCTTGCATATCTAACAATCAACGTTGGACCTCTCAGCAGCTTCATGTGCGCCGGGAGACAATTAATGCGAGCGAAAGGAAATCATTCCGAAGCTTTATCCGGCAACCACGCCGTACGCGTGCTTGACCTTCCTCTCCTCGACCTCTCTCCTCGACCTCAAGACTTCAGGGTCGGCTGAAATTTGTTCTGATGCTCACGCAGCCGAATGACTTGCTTGCATCGCATGCGTTGTCTAGTAGGTCAGCTGCTCCCCAGTTCCCCTAATGCAGGTCTTCCTCCATGAATGAATCGTGGCAGCGGCATTCCCCAACAATCGCGAGAGAGCGTGATAAGACACAAAATGCGGTGACATCTCTTGCATACATAAGGAACTATCCTTGACCGAAGTCTGCGTGAGGTCGGCTAAAAACAACTGATATAATTGCGATAACTGCGATATTGATATTCATATTGGTATCGATGGGAGTTTGAGACTCGAAGAAAGAAGAAACTGAGTTAAGGCGGCTCCCGGTAGGCCGCTCGGCGGTTATGGCTCATGAAATTCTGATATCGGGGTGAGGAGGTCGACTGGAAGGATACTTCCCAGCCGGCTTATCGTCAATCCGGATAGTCGGACACTGAAAATCCAAATCAGCGGGGTATGGCCATGACTCTGAGAAGCCATCTTCGTTGATGATGAAGTGTAGACTTCGGAGGAAGCGTGCCGTTCTTGTAGACTGTGATTTGCCTGGAACCAAATTGCAAGCTACTGTCCTCACTAGAAGACTCGATCCCAGCCACAGCTCCTCAGCCACGTCACGACGCCACATCTAACGATGCTTTGGGAAATGATAACCAGTGGAGCAGGGAAAGTGGTCCCGTTGTTAATCCCGTTATGAATTCGTATGAGACCATCTGTGGCTTGACACCTGGGCAGTCTCACCACTTCGCTCAACCATGCTGTCTAATTTGTGGTTTTTCCTTTCGCTTGCCCAATGGAATAGTGAGTTTCAGAGTGAAATTGCGGTCTTCACTTAGCCATATTTGTAATGGGGGTTCAAATCTCGATGAAGCCACTAGCCTGCACCGCCACAGCAGTCGATGTAACCTCCATGTGTGTGACAGCACCCTTAAATTTACTGTACCAGTCCGGCAGCCTGCAGGATGATATTGACCAGGCCGAGCACAACGTTCCTGATCGACGAGAGATTTTCTGCTGGAAGGACGCCAATCTTCGCCGCGTGGCCTTAAGGCTGATAGTAGAAGTGTTTTGGGACGTTTATTTGTTGATCGGGTCAAAGTTGAATCCAGATTCTAGAAGTACCTACCTGTGGCAGTGTGGCTGAGCTTCCCGCCCGCATTGTGGAGTCAAAACCACTGTCGGCTCGTATATGATGCTGATGGATGGTTTGTAGAGGTTCAAAACCGTCAAGTGATGAACACATCTAGCACGCGCGGCAGTTTAGAGGTTGATCTCTCACACGTCTCGGTATCAGAAGATTGAACCATCGTCCACCAATGGAAAATTGTCCAAGGCGTCAGATGAGGCCGAAAGTTTGAAGGCTCCATCATGCATTCTTCAGGTGTTGTGCGCTACTGAATGATACGTGCCGATACCGTTTTTGGGCAAACAATGTGCGAAACGCGAAACAGAGGCTGACCGGAGGAAGGGCCGGTAGAATCCTTTCCTCGTCTTCTACCGGCACTTCTTGTTACATGGCTGCACTGCACATTCTGAAGCATGACATTGAAATCTCCTGGTTTCTAGGTGGTACTTCAGCCATGTGACGTGGCAAGCAACTTTCTCTGATGCGAATGTGCAATGTGATACACCCAATTCGGATGTAATGACGGCAAATGCTTCTTCGAGAAAGCTTCCTTATCAAGGGAAGCACAGATTGCACATGGTTATGCTTGCTCACCTCCTGACTGACCATTGGCGGTTGAGCTCATGGTTTGGGAAAATATCCCGCATCGGCTCCGAGAGCAAGATGGGTAATCCTGGACATCAAGGAGATTTGAGCCAGGGACGTGAACTCTTTTGACAGAACGGTAGACAAGTGAGATGTCGAGAAAGGCGTTTTCTGCGAAGGGCTAGTGGCTTCCCGGGCGGTTGGCTTCGGTCAATATTGGCGCTTCATCTCCGATGCATATAGCTATTGATCGCGTAAAAGTAGGTGGTGCGAGTGGTGCAAAACTTAGCATGATAAACCGTTGAAACTATTTTCATTTCGCTTCTGGATCTGGATGGCAAGTCTTCCTCGATCGCTGTGGCTGAAGAGTTTTCGTCGATCGAATCAGACTTTCGCGCTTTTATCGATTGTTGCCACAGTCAGTCGTGAGCCACAGCTAATGGAAGAGCGGTCGCCAACGATCTTTGGGGGTGGCTGCGCGTTGCTGTGGCTGAGCTGGAGATCTTGAGGCCTAGCCATCGACAGACTCAACCCTCGGACTCCACGACGGCCTCGATGTGCAGATGATGAGAAGATGAGATGAGATAGGACGAGTTACCCACTGCACTACGCGATGATTTGCACCCGTCGTTACGGTACTAACAAGCGCAAAGCGGATCTCGGGAAGGAAACAAACATGTGCTGCCAAACCAGATGCCACGGTCAAACGGCCGGAGGTACTCGTGAAACGGAAGGAAGGATGAGAAGGGGGATTTGGGGATGATTCAAGACGGCTTGCAGGTACCGTGCTGTAATCTACTCTACTCACTTTTGTTATAGGCGAGCAGAGCTTGAGCCTGGGACCAGCTCGAGCCACCCATAAGGTTCTACTGTCGCACAACGGAAATGACAGGGACGAGGGCGTTTGATGATGGGTATGTTGGCTGGGCCTGGGCTGGCTAAAGCCTGAAGGACAGAACTCTGGGACTCTGGAAGTGGGAATCGGTGCAGAGTGTGTAGGACTGTAGGTGAGTGCGAGAGCGAGGAATGGTAGGTAGGTAAGAACAGCATTGGAATTGAGGAGAGAAAGCTTAGAATTGTCCACAACTAGGTACCTTATCCAATAGAATTAAAGGTATCCCTGGGGTCCTTCTGTTTCCGACCAGGCCTTCGTGGCTCCAGCACCAACTGCAGCAGTAGCAGTAGCAGTAGCAGTAGCAGTAGCAGTAGCATAGGGTCAGGTCGGTACCTTAGCGACCCCTCGAGGAGGGGAGCTGCGAGCTCTCCCCGCACTCCCGTCTCAGGCCCAACATGCAGACAAGCAACGAGTGGATGAGAATGGTAGAAAGGAAAGAAAAGAAAAGAAGGACAGAGCCCTTGCTGTACAGACAGCAAGTGCAAATTGTGAGAGCAAATAGAGAGAACAGATCAAGATACTGTAGCCAGGAAGTGAAAACGAAACTCGCTGCGCCGTTGAGGGTCGTTGTACAGTTAGTTAGGACACACGCGCCGTGAGGTATCTGCACCACAATTTGCGTAACGGCAGGTGAAGGCTATCATCTCGTAACACGGCCTGTTCAGAGGTAGAGTAGTGGCTCCTCACCAGTCACTACTGGATGTCGAATCTTCTCCTTCGATATGAGTGCAACACGGCATGTCTCGGTGTCGCTGTATCTGTTGCGGAATCCATTTCGTCATTGGTAAGTAA
This sequence comes from Cadophora luteo-olivacea, assembly GCA_026120085.1. Lineage (NCBI taxonomy): Eukaryota > Fungi > Ascomycota > Leotiomycetes > Helotiales > Ploettnerulaceae > Cadophora > Cadophora luteo-olivacea. The sequence continues at coordinate 796,324 of JALRMC010000015.1, forward strand.
CAGCCCCGGTAATATGACGGATCTCTTTGTCTTCTGTCTCGCAGTTGCTAGATCTTTTTCTTTCTTTCCCACGCTGTATCGTCACTCACTCACTCACTCACTCACTCATTTTTCTCCCGTCTCTTCTCACTCCACTCTTCCATTCCAGCCTCTCACGGTACGGTACATATCGCAAGTCACCTCACCTCACCTCACATTTGTCCCCAAGGTCATCCCAGCACCAACAGCCACCTCGCTTCCGTCTTTCCCAGGCCCCTGTCCTGCCCAACTTGGCGGACGGATGCAAAAGGTATGGGCTTTTCGCCACAAAGATCGAAAATCATTTCCTCGATGAGCGACAGTGCACATACTCACTGTGGCTCAGTCGTCACGCAAGCAAGCCCGACCCGGTGACGCTGCTTTAACCTGTCTTCTGCCTCCCCTCCAGGACGCGCTACCTACAGGCCCTTCATCTCATCCCAACCTAGCCTAACCTACCTCAACCCATCAATCACCAGCATCAACCCACCCCAAGCTTCATCGCCTGTCCAGTCCAGTGCCAGTGCCAGTGCTGTCCAGTCGCAGACCTGCCTATTCACGGGACCCACCGTACCTGTAGCCCACTCTAGCCTAGCCTTAGCTGCCCCGAAGACACCCTGGACTAGCTCGAGCCCGTCTTCAACCCACTTCACTTGCACTTGCACTTGCACTGTCGCTCGATCTGTCGACCACCGCCGGCCCTCTCGACCCTGGTAATCACCTAAGGTACTCACATCAGGCCCCTCGCTCGCCCATGCCATACCCATACCTAACCATACCACATCCATATCCTCCTCTCCTACGGCTTTACTTCACTTCATTATTTTTCCTCTGCATCCTGTCCTCTGCACCCCCCTCCCCCGACAAGCACCCCTAGCCGATATCACAAAAAGAGAATGCCCTATTGTTAAAGTCTGCTCCACTTCAGTTCCCAGCAACCCTACCCTCGCCAGACGCCAAAGTCCCAGTCCCTGTCCCAGCAGCCGTGCGTCTTTTGCCCCGAGCAGACGTGGGTACCGCACAGCACCTCGATCCTCATCACCATTCCACTGCTGCTTTTCTCCTCCTTTTCCTCTTCCTCCACTCGCACACACACACACACACACACACACCACCTTGCGTAGTTCCACATCGATCATCTCTCTCTCCATTTTTATTTCATATGTGATGGACCCCCATGTCCTCGTCCCCCAAAGCCCATAGTGGAATCCGCCGTCATTCGATCAACACTACTGCATACTCGCATCCACCCTCAGTCTCGCTCATATAACATCAGCCTCCTCCACTACTCCTCTCCTTTCTGCCGTGTCACTTGAAAGAAGAAGTGTTACCTTTACGCTCGCTACTATCACAACTATACATACTACACGCTTTCACGACCACCGTCTACTAAACACCTACTACACCTTCAGTCAACATTCAAGACCTCGAGCTTCCATGCAAGAGACAAGAACAGCAATTCTTCAATCTGACCTATCTGTTGCCCTCTGAGGATAAAGAATTACAGTTTTCGATTGCCAAACTTCGAAAGTAGATGAGGAGCTGTATCAGCTCTCTCGCCCCATCTCCAGATGTTTCGAAATCGGTAAGTGACCGCACCCAAACAGGCCCAACTGTGGAAGCGGCGCAAACGCTACCCGCCCTCATCCCAACGCGCGATCTTTACGTTCCTAGACGTCTCGTAGCTAACACTGAGCAGAACTTCGTCCCAAAAGCCTGGTGATGCTTTCATTGCCAATTTCAGGGAGAGCTTCCCGGAAGTAGCAGTCGCAACCTCAACCGCCGGCTCTGGTTCAGGCAATACTTCACTCGGCGATGCAACTGCTGGAGGCCCAAATGAAACTAGGTAAGCAACTTCATGTGTCTTTACCCATCATCTCTCGCACTATACTTCAGCGACTTTGTTGTGGAGGATAAGTCCTGGCGAAAGCGATTCTGCAGTTATACACTGCCCTCATATTGGCTGACTTGCGCTGATCACTCTAGACACCTCAGTCTGGGACACGAAGATATCAAAGATCTCGACCCTACGCCTAGAGCACAACATGAGCCATGGCGATTCACTCCATCTCTCCTCGACCCGAACTCTTTCGCATTTTCCGCCTTCGCCAACCAGCCGCCTGGATATTACACGCCAACCCCAGGAGGCACAAACACCTTATATCACAACCAGGCTGGCGACCTTCACACCCCCGGGATGGGTATGGGAATGGGTCTTGGAACGCCCTTATCTTTGCCCACATCTGCTGATGGTATGCACGCCAGTACGATGATGGATATGTCTGCATTCAGTCACCAGATGCCACCTCAATTCCATACTTACAACCCATTTGGTGCCCCGCAGCAACAACACCATCACCACCAGCAGCAGCACCATCCTCAGCATCAGCATCAGCAACAATCCTATGCACCATCATCATTTGTTCACCAGGATACTGGATACGAAACCATGGAGCAGGATGGGTCTCCAATGGGTGACGATGAAGGTCGTATGGGATCAATGGAAGCGGCTATGCAACATCAGTCTCCGATGATGAGTTTCCAACCAGCTCAGTACAATATGGCTGCAGCAATGCCCGCTTCTGCGGAGAAATTTCGCTTCCATGTGACCTTAAACGCTCCAACCGCGATGATCAAGAGCACGGACGAGATACCAATCACATATTTGAATAAGGGACAAGCATATTCCATATCGATTGTGGACACGACTCCAAATATCCCACTCCCTACTGGCACTAGGTATCGAACGTTCATCCGCATTTCGTTCGAAGACGAGCAGCAACGACAAAGACCTGCAACTTGCTGGCAACTGTGGAAAGAAGGGCGAGGAACCAATGAGGCACACCAACGAGGAGGCAAGCTTCAAGCCGTTGAGTATGTCGAGGCAAATCAACCTGCTGAGAACGACGATAAGAGGACCCGCGTGGATATTGACACCGCCTCTTTCGATGGCTTCTCGGTCATCTGGACTCCTGGCGCCAATGGATCGACGGAATGTAACATTGCGGTCCGCTTCAACTTCCTTTCTACCGATTTCAGTCACTCGAAGGGGGTAAAGGGCATACCAGTTCGACTTTGTGCGAAGACAGAGACAGTTCCAACCGGATCGCCTCGTTCTGGACCTGAATACTCCGAGGTTGCTTTCTGCAAAGTCAAGCTCTTCCGTGACCACGGTGCGGAACGAAAGCTCTCGAATGACGTTGCACACGTAAAGAAGACCATTGATAAGCTCAAGCAGCAAATCGCACAAGCTGAGACCGGTATGAAAGACTTCGGCAAGCGAAAACGGACTGGTTCAACGACGGTCAAGTCACAGCCAAGCCAGCGTCCTGGCAAGGTTCAAAAGCACAAGAGAACATGGTCCATGTCATCAGCTTCATCGGCCGGAGGACGAGTACCAATCGAGGAGGACCTCCACTACAAATTGCAAACCATGCAAGATATGTTCACAAGCACAAGACCCGTGAGCATCCTATACCTCCGAGGCTCTGAGCAAGACGATCCGGATCTTCATCCAGTCGCACTGGTCGGCGAGCCGTTGGATCTCACCAAGGTGGACTCAAGAGGCAGTGCAGTTTGGCAACAGAGAAGCAGCGACCGGAGCTCTACTACGGGCACATCATCACTTGTTTCACCTTCTCCAAGCTCACTTTCTTTACACTCTCAAGGCATTGCAGGCACTTCAGCACCGAATCCGCCTGGCCCGTGGAGTGACTTCAACTCGTTGGCTCCAGCGGAGATGCAAACGTCAAATCCCCAGCAACTGGCAAGCCCCCCGGATCAGTTGACTAAACTACCTAAGACGGATGAAGCTGGTAATCTCAGTGGCTGGATCGAAGCCTTGGGAGTGGATGCTGGTTACAAGGCACCTACAGAGCGACCCATCAAGCCCGTTGCATGTTTCTACGTCCTGCATCAAGATCCACACCAGCCAGAGAAGGCCGAATACCATCGCGCAATCTATCTCATGCAGAGGACCTTGAAAGACTTCACCAACGCAATCGCCTCGAAATGGAAACTCGAGCCGACCAAGATCATGCGGACTCTCCATGTCCTCGAACGCGGTCTTCAAGTTGAGATGGACGACGATGTTATCCGCGAATTGGCAGAGGGGCAGGACCTCATAATGGAAATAGCGGAGATCCGCAACCCATCTCAGCTCAAACGCGAGTGGGAGATGTCTCTGGACGTTACTGTGGACAGCGATAACGCCAGCGGAACGCAACACGTCACACATACCGAAGGATACGAACTTCGCCTAATGTTTTAATACTTCTCTTTCTTCGAAAGTTCTTTTGCCTCTTAATTTATACCCCGACGACCCCGAATAATGGTCATGTAATTGTTTCGAAACTACCATGTACTAGCCCTCAACGGTGGGCGGGCTGATCGAATGGCGTCACGTTGCTTTCTAAGATACCAGTTCCCTCTTTGGAACAAAATACACTGTGCTCGATATCGGCCCTTCGGTTATCATCTAGAGGTTTGCATGGGAAAGGCGACATCACACTACCCAAGTACGGACGAACGGCAGAGTGCGATGGATCTTTTGACCTTTGGGACGTTGGCTTTACACCGTCCATTCCCTTCTCGAACATACTTCGCAGGCTCTGCTTGCATAACATTCACTTCAAGCTCAAAGAGCGACGTACACATACTTTCACGAGGAACATTACACGGCGTTACGATTACACGAATATTTCCCTTCGAGTTGCCAAGGATGGCAGGCATAGGGAACTGGCGTATTTTGGCTCCAGAATTGTGAAGCGCAGGCTACGGAGGTGGTGGAGGAGAACGGACGGACGGAAGATCCAGGTCATATACAGCAATGCTACAACAATGCTATCTTGCAAAAAAAACAAGCAATCTTTCCAACTCAAGATTCCAGACTCTAAACTTCTTCAATATCGTGCAAAGTGGTGTTCAATACACAAGTCACTGGCCTTCAGCCTAGATGTCACTGCCAAGCACTGTGACATGTGTTTACGCCCAGAATGGGGTTTCCCGGAAAACTAACGTTGACCTGCTAATTTGGCTCAACCCTAAGAAGTCACTAAGTCATTAAGACTCAAACGTGCCAAGAGGGGCAGAAGGACCCCTTCCATTTCAGTATGCAGTAGGTTCAGCTCCCCAAGGGTTCACCTGTTCTAGGCCTCACATCACAAGCCCATCGACTCAAAAACAGCTCTTTGTGACTCTGAGTCTCTCCTGATATCTGAACATCATTTCCTAAAGCTTTTCTCGGTCTTAACCGAGGGCCCAGCTCATTGGATCACCAAGACTTCACTCGTCGAGGGGTCACTGAGATCTGCACGGAACAACGGGTCAGCCACAAGAGATCATCTGCCGAGATACTGCTTTTAGTATAGAAGTGGCGAGTGCTGTCGTCACTAGTAGGCGAAGGCCATGAGAAGATTCCGAGCACGCGGTGCTGGGCTTCTGGCGGTTTGGTTAGTGATCATTCCATTGGCGGTTTTGATCTCTGGCTCTGGCCCACGGCCGCTCTCACCTTCCACAGCAGACGAACAAGAGGAGACAAGACGAACAAGGCTCTAAGCCCGCCCTAATCCGCCACAACTTAAATTTTCCAAAGCCGTTACGACTTGCCCAGAGGTACCACTTGTACTATCACATCCACTATCGACTACAACCATTTGATACGATCGTTCACTCCGAGACATTACCGTCGAGCCGGTGCCGGTAGGACAGCCGTTTCCTCCACTTCCTTGCCTTATCTTGCCTTACTCTGGAAATGTGCCTGCGAGGTACACGTCGAAGGCGTAAAGATACCGACGAACTACGGAGGTACCTAGAGTGTGGTGGTGATCACCACAAGGTATGTCCGCATCCAAAGCTACAGTACCAGTCGTCTCAGTACCTGCTCTGTTCGCGATCTCTCACTCGCTCGCCGCTTTTTCCCACTCAGCACGATCGAGCGCTTGCAGCAGCAGCAGCAGCAAGCCTTTTTCAGGGTGACATTACCACGGGACCAGCAGTATGTAAGGCACGCACACGGGAAATGATGCAGAGGGCCAGCTGCTCCAGGATCCCGCAGACTGCAGCAGAGCAAGCCCTCCCAATTCGACACTGATAGCTTTCCCCTGCGGATTCTGCGGAGCCCAGACTCCTCGATTGGAGACGACTGGCCAGGACGGACGATGCAAGTCTCGATTGCCAGCGCATTGCAGCATGCCATTCTCTCCCTTTGCTGTCCGCCAACCGCACATAGGCATAGGCTCATGTGAGGACGTGCAGGCTTAGCGTGAGGCTTGACTGACAGACACACAGTCAGCAAGACGGTGTGTGTGGTGGATGAGGTCTGGTTGAGCATTCTAGCAGACAAGAACTGGGCCGGAAGCGGGGGGATAGCCAGAAGCTGTGGTGGGGTGGGTGATCACTTCACTTCGTTAGCTGTGGCTCAACAACAGCGCTACCTCCGGTAGACGCAGAAAATTTTGGCAAAAAGCAGCACTCGCACCGGCTGCCTCTCTCCACGTGCTTTCTGTGGCGCCGTGGTGCTGAGTGACGATCAATACAATGGTCTAGACTCGAGTCCCAAGCAAATGCGCTGCTCTAAAGCCCAACGGTAGCGCAGGGTCATGATCGTCGAGCCAGTCAGAGGTCGAGTATCATGCCCTACGCCACACTGGCGAGACTGGCGATGCTGGCGCGGGTGTCGAGCCACAGCTATGATGAGCTTCTCTAGTATACAAGAGGCTGTGATCTGCCCGCGGGGAAATTGGAGGGGTCGTTGGTCGTTTGTGATGATCTGAGCTGTTGTGGAAGGTGAGGGACTTTCGGATCTTCACTGGATGACGGAGACGAGATCGCTTGTGGATGATGATCGACGGGATCTTCAAAACGATCATTCGGATTCCACCGAGTCTATTTTTACCTTCTCTCTCCTCTTAGATAGCATTAACATTGTTAATTCTCAGATCTCGTGCATCTCATCTCGTGCAATTCTCAAGTGTAAGGTTTGTAGTCACCATGTGAACTTCAGTTCCGGGGAGAAGTCCGCTCGACTCTTTTTAGCGACGGCATCTAACTTTACCATTCCTGAGCTTTGTCAACAAACGGTCAGCGTTTTGGCTTTGCTTTCAATCCTCTTGTTATCCCTAACTTCAAGCCTCAGTCCTTCGGCATCGGTCTCAGTGTTCGAGCGATGTACAAGTACCACTCACTGCCACCACCACTCCGTAGTCAGAGTCTGCAAGACGGGAAGGAAACTCAAACGAATTTAGAATTAAAGTTTCACTGGTGACCTGCCGGCCACTTCAAAGCAACGTGGCAGACACGGCCTCGGGACATCAGACTGAGCTCAGCGCCAGAGCGTCCGTCTAGTTGACTTTGAGTCTGTAAACTTCCCGCTTTCTGGTAGGGGGTCAGTCATGTGATGCTCGGCTAGCTCTGTATTTACCTTAGCACACCACCTGAAGGATCTAGGGTTAGTGATGGCGATAAAAGGGATGGAATGTTTCTTGGCCTGCGGGGGTCCTCTATGTTCTGAATCAAATGCCGGTACGCGAGTATGGATCGAATCAACGTGTTGGGATGAGGTGGAGATTCTGTGGTCGGTCGGCACTTCTCTCGTGAGGCGTTGAAAAAGAACCGACGAGGGAATATCATGCCCTCCTACAAGTTGAGCGGTGTCAAGGAATGAAGTAACTGGCTCGGCCACAGATCTAGATGTGGACCTGATATAAAGACAGTTCCAACTCGAAATGTAAATAGATAGTCAATATCGAGACATAAACACATCACAAATTCAGCTGGACGCAGAAACCAACAACAGTAAGAACCAAATTGCACGAGAGATGTAGCGGTAAACGAAAACCGAAACCCAGCAGCAAGTTACAATTGGACTGCTACTTTCCCTAGCCTCAGCGTGAAATGCATCCCTTCAAGTTGCCTCGCCTTTCTCAGTTCCCGACGTTCTCCTGACGAAGATATAGCAAATCAAAAAAGCAAATTAATACTACTACAATCACTATTGAACAGTGAATCTACTACATATGCAATGCCAACACAGCCAAAGGTCTAGTCACCGAATCAACAAACAGGGGTCCACCCAGCAGTTTAGCGAGGCGTGACCGAAGCATCTAAGATCGTTTGTCTGCGGGTGCGTCTCAGTGGTCAACACGGCAGTGATGGAAAGATTGGTAACTTGGCTGCAGAATAGGCGGTCTGCTCCTTGTTAGTTGATCGTGCTTGTTCGGAATCGAACGCTCCTCGGAGAACTTTACCCGAGTAGGAAGCCGAATGTGCTCGTCAAGGTAGGCAGGAGGGACAAGGTGCAAAGACATCGTGAAGTGAAGGACTGAGACGACGAGAGATCAACAAGGAGGTCGGATCTACGAGTGTTTGAATGATGGAAGTTGTAGACACTCGACCTGGCGGCGAAAGTAAGAGACGTTTGATGACTTGTGAACTTGGTCTCAATAGTCGTGGAAGGATTGAGAACAGATTATGAGGAATGATGGGGACTGAATTCCAGGTATGTATGAACTTTGAAGAAGTGGCCATAATCCAGATCTCTCGAGCCTTGATGAAATAAAGCTTACAAGAGCTGTATCCAATAAGGGGTTCTGATCGTGCTGATATTTTGCATGTGAGCTTAATCTGAGTTGATACAAACTGATTTGACGAAATAGCGGCCAATAAATAGCTTCCAACATATGGCTAGCCTTTCAGTCAGTTCCTCTTAAAGCTAGAAGGTCAAGCTTGACATGTTCATGGTAATGTACAAACAATTCGCACCCTCGAGTCGCTGAGTGCCTATGATGCTTCCGTTCTTGGTTGTTCTGTGCTCAGAGGAGTCTCTTGCTGCCGTATCTGTTGCTCATGATCAGTTCAATAATAACCGTTCGAGAGTGTCTTCTGGATGCGTCAGGTAACGTTCGCGGAGTGATGCGAGGCCTGCAGCTAATCAAAATTGACCCTGTATTGCTGTCGATGCAATTACTGTCAATCAAGATCAGCCAGAGAGCATGCAAGGCCGTCTACTCTAAAGCACTTCTTGACGAAAATAGTTGTGAATACTGACTGGTATTGCCAGATTCAGAGCAGAGTAGAAAGGTCTTTGAGTGTTACGGAAACCGGGGCCCGGGGAAAGGATTGCCTTGCATTCTCCAAACTTCATCTCGGAGTGCTTTTGCATTTTACATCTAGTGAAGTGACTTCCTATGATCCACTGGAGCTTTGTATTTTCTCGAGATAACGGAAGCAGTAAGACAGGGGGAGTGAGAGGGGCAAGACAGGTGCTGGCCGCCTGGAACGGTATTGTCCCGAGAGTTAAGGGCTTCGGTCAATTTACAAGTTTCCGTCAACACCATGTCTCTACACGACATGGTTACTCTCTGTACCACCCAAACTGCATGTGCGCCAATCATTTGTGAAGCAATCATTGTCACTGTTTGCCCATCTATCCGACCTTCCGCAGAGTCTGCCCGAGCAGAATTTTGTGCCCTACCACTACCCGAGGTCACAATGTAAGGTCTCAATTCGTTGGAAAAGGCACTGATCAAACCACTGGCTATTCCAAATCAGGTGAGGTCAAAGGGTGTGTATGTATAGAATAATACTCATCGGCAATATCTACTAACGGCTGTCTCGAGTCATTCCCCCACTCCAAACTCCCCATCGCCATCGCGAAATCAAAGGATGCAGCCTAACCAATCAATAGCCAATATTTAATCCATTCAACACCAAACAATGCAACGCCAGAATCCCATATTCATACAAGTAAAGCCGTGATGCCCTCATAAGCCCTCTCAACACTGCGCTTTCCCAATCCAGGGACCGCAATTAGTTGCTGCAGATTCCTGATATTACCGCCCTCGTCTTCGTTCTGCAATTCCAGGAACTCGACAAGGTCTCGAGCTTTTTTGGCACCCACTCCGCTCAAACCTTTGATCATGGCCACGTTCCTTGAGTTGACGATGTCGAGGAGGTGGCGGGTGCGTGGAGTCGGTGGTTCGAAGGTATTCGCGTCTACTTCGTCCGAGAAGATACGCAGGGCAGATTTGGGAGCTGCTTTGGCCTTTGGCTTTTTCGCCTTCGTGGCTCTGTATGAGAAGCTGTCGTCGTCTTCGTAGTCATCTGCTTGTAGTCCTACTGATCCATTGAAGTCGTCATCAGATTCCGCACCGCCCTTCACCTTCCGCTGCTTGGGTGCCCCATCTGGTACTTCAAAGGATTTAGGTGGCGATGGAAGTGCACGAGCACCGATGGGCATTGTCGCTAGACCCTTACGCGATTCCGCGTCCGGTTGTCCAGCAGATCTACAAGCCACCTCATCCTTCTTGGCCTGGATTTTGGCTTTCAGGTGCTCGATCTTCTTGTGCAGCTTCTCTTGTCCTGGGAAGAAAGGAACCGCCAGCTCGTACATCTTCAAAGCGGATGAATCTTCAGAGCGCTCTTTATGCTGCTTGGCCATCAACAAGAAGCGCAGTCCTTCAGCTCTAGCATCCTCCGCTTCTCCGCTCTCGATCTTCTTTTCCAGTGCCTCAAGTCTTCGCTGAACTTCGTCACTTAGTCCCGCCGACGCAGGAGCTGGTTGTCGAGCAGCCAATGCCTCTTGAACCTTCCGCTCAACCATCTCCTCAATTTTTGCAGAGGATATTTCCACCCCAGATCTCGGCCCAGCGGGGTTTGGCCGAGCCATCTTCGTGGGTCGAAAGTTTTGTGAAGAATCAGATGGGCGCTTGAAAGTCGTGTTCGCTCGTGGAGCTGGTGCTCGCGGTGGTCCAGTAGTCTTCGACTTGTCTGTATAGACCGAGAATGACTTTGCAGGCTTGTCCCCTTTCTGAGCTGCTGCGTTGGCATGAGTGTTATGAGCATTTGCTAGAGGCCGCAATGGCTGTCGTGTCATTGAGGTTCCGGAAAGCGGTGCAGTCTTCCTAGGTGGTTGTGTGAAAACAACCTCATTCTCGATTTCTCGGACCTCGATTCGCTTTGCCCTGCTCGAGACATTCAGACTTGAGAGTGTATCCAGGTGATATGATCTCAATGGGGCAAGGTTCAAGATCATAATCGTAATCCCGTTGTTCTGACCAAGACTGAGGATTCGAGTCATCTTGCTCTCCCGGAAAGGTATTCTCTTGTCGCCTCTTCCAATAGCATCGATACAAGAACTCAGTACGAATAAACTCTTGTTGATACTCGCTGACTCCACCAATCTCTCCTTGTTATTATCCGTTCGACGATTATCTTCAGAACCAGCCAGATCAATGGCAGATGCGGTACTGATTAAAGTCTCGTCTCCGTTGGTTTGCGTTACCTTGACCATAAGTATCGCATGACTCCGACTACTTTGCGCATTGAGACTGGTGCCAGCTGTACTCCGATTGTTGTTCGCCTCGATATATAGTCGTTCAAAATCCTTCAGGTCATCGCAAGCATGTTCCGAAAGCCCAACCACGAACGTCTTCCCATCCTTTTCCCGAATTGGCAGGCCCGCCAGTGATCTCTTCTCCGGCGCTTCGAAGAGGTCGTAAACCTTGTCATTGTAGATTTCGTAATATGAAAGCGTGACCGTAACTGTCGTTTCGTCGCCAGAGTCCTTTGTGACTTTTCTGCCCCGTCGATAAATGCCACTTAGCAGACGAGGAATGATTCCTCTCTCCGACAGCTTCAAGCCGCCTCTCATTGTGTGTGTCTTTCCCGTTCCCGTAACGCCGTATGCAAAAACCATAACGTCCAAACCCTGGAACAGACTCTTCAGATGTGGCGCAACTATTGCTCATCAGATCGTGCGCAGCCCACAGAATCAATTGACGTACCCTCGTTCGTAAAAAGTTCCTCTTGTGTCGTGGCCATATCATAAACACCATTGAACGTGAAACTAAACTCCTCTGCCTCATTCTTCGGGTTTGGAATTCGTACGACATTGTTGGGCTTCCCTTCCTGGCTACTTTCTGCGCGTACAATCGTATCTTTGTCGAGTTCCTTCGCAAGTAAAGGTCGAATCCGAGCCACCACTGTGTCTATTAGCCGGCTAAATTGTTCAATGGGGAGCGTATGCAGTGACTTACCTCTGACAGACATGATGGGCCAGTTGAAATATTAATCAAATGAGAAGCAGAATCAGAAAATGCGTAACACAGCGCTGTCACTTAACAGCCGCTTGAACCCTGTTCAGATTCGTTCGTCGGTGGTCTTCGGTTGCTTTGCGAGGATGATTTCGACGTTCCTGACTTTGATGTTTTGCGAAGGCTCGGGCCTTTCGCGGCTGTTGACACAGCGACGGCACCCCACCAAATCTTCAAGTCAGCCTGAGCCTTTTGAATTCTCGAAGAATATTCCAATAGGTAGCCCCAGCCTCGCTCCTGTTCAAATGATATATTCCGAGTGCGTTACCATAGGTTAAATCCTGTGCTTCATTCGGAAGAGCATTAAACTATGCTTACATACATTTGCCAGGAAACGTCGTTGAAGCTACAAGAGACTTTGACGAAGGGAGTCAGTGCTGGTGGTGTATGAAGTGAAGGAGGAGTGTAGCTGAGTTTCTTCTTTGAAGCATCTACAGAAGGCAATCCTACCAAATATATGTATATATGCACAAACGTTCTAAATTTCGAATATCTTTCAGATCACTTTTGGTTTGAAGCCAACCTGGACCCATCTATCCGCCACGTATACCAAAGTGCCTGCCGCCATCGTAACACCACAAAAGATTTGTAGATGATGGAATCCTCCATTGTCACTCTCAATCAAAGCCCCACCAATTGGGTTTCCAGTCAGACCACCAATAGCCACAAACAAGAAAAATGTGCCAGTCCGGGTGCCCATCTCGCGGATCGGCGAGATTTGAGCGATGAGCGACGGACCCATCGATACAAATGCTCCAGAGGAGAAACCGTACAGAATACAGAAGATTATGATCGGAATGTTGCCTGATGATGGTAGCCAAAGCGCAAGCACAACAATTGCTGAGAACCCAGTTGTAATAATCATAACATTGAATCGTCCAACTCGATCTGCGATAATACCAGGGAGGATACGTCCGAAGATTCTGACTAACTGTTAGTATTTGTCGCATCGAAATGGTAATGACGACCTACGAAGCAGCGTTGAGAATCGGGATAAGATATATCGATAAGTTGTTCGACATCCCGTGGCTTTGAGCCCTATATATTGTGTCAGTGAGTAACTCAAGTGTAGATATGGCACAACATACTGTAGGATTATGTAGTTGAATGGCAAGAAAGTGCCGAAGAAGAACAGAAACGATGCCACGCAAAGCAAAAGGAAAGCAGGTTCCTTGAGAGGCCGTACAAAAGTCATCAAATCAAGCTTCTTCGGCTGTGGAGTCAAGCGAGACTTGACGGTAAAGTTGGCGATAATGAGCATACCAAACATGGTGAAGGCAACTGCTCTCATGGTCCATGGAAATCCAATCTGAGGGATCAGTTTCGAAACCATGATTGGGAGGATGACACCTCCTAGGGAGGAGCCAGAAGCCATTGTGCCGAAAGCTGTCGCGCGGTTCTTGAAGAACCACGTTCCCACCGAACTCATGGCTGCATAAAATATAGCACTAGCACCAAGAGCTGAACAGATACCTTGGGCCAAGATGAACTGGTAGTATTGTCTCGAGAGAGATGTCATCATCAAGCCGAAGATATGGAAGAATGTTCCACATAAGAGAAGCCATCTGGGTCCAAAGTTATCGAACACCTTTCCGAATACTGGCCCTCCGAAGAACATCATGAAGAGCTCCAGGGAGGGGATCCATGAAACTGTGCTTGACGAATATCCAGTGAGGAGGTGGACCTGATAATATTCCTGAAAGACGCCTATGCAGTTAACCCAGCCAAAACTGCAGAACAGACACAGCCATCCTCCTAGAACCACAAGCCATGCTTCGAGTCCTCCATCTGGGAAATCTGCGGGATTGACGCCACCAGGCTTAGGCGCAGATTTTGGTGTAACTCCTCCCTTCTCCAAGTCTGCCTCGGCCTCAACTTCTGATTCAGGAAACATGTTCGCTTCAGTTTCTTTGTTCTGGCTGCCAACTCGATCGAGGGACGGACGATTGTTGTTGCTATCGTCTTGCTCGTAGGGTTTTCTCTCGATTGAGTCTGGCATCTTCTCGTCCACGATTGTCGATGCGCTTGAAGTTGGCACATTTGTAGCCATGACGACTTTGTTCAAAAGCAACTGCTTGGAATGAAGATATTTGAGGTAGCGGGCTACCAAAAGCAGATTACGATAACCTGCAGGCGCGCTACCTGAGTTTCAACGGAAAGGAAGCAGGGTGAAGGGAGTTTTGCTGGTTGAGTGCTGCAAACGCGCAAGATTGGTCATTAAGGACAGGGAGAAGATAGCTGGAAATAGAAAGTAAGAGCAAGCGGCTCAAGTAAGGTTTGATACTTCTTTATACTCAAGACACACGGAGCGCCGCGTGGAATAATGTAAGGAAACATGGTATTGTCGATTAGAGCCGCGGATTTGTGAAGCTCGCTCTCGCGTTCCAAAGCGCGAAGGCCGAGATGAGAACAGACCAGCCAGAGGAAGCATACAGCCTTATTGAAACAACTTCCTTAGCGTTGCTTATCATTGCTTGTTCTCGACCGTGTTAGCTTCAGACCAATCGCTATGGTTGAGGGATGAATGAGCGGCCCCACAGCGGAGTTCGATCTCATGATGAGACCTCCTTGAACATTGGCGAGCTCCAAGCGAGTGATTATTTTGATCGGGTATTTACGTATCGCGATTCCGAAACGGATATATTGGCGGTGAATTCAATCATTGGACTGCATTCATTGGGTTTCATACTCGGAGACAAGACGAATCTACATTTCAGTGAGTACAATTCTGCATTTCAAATCACCTTAATGTTTATCCGGGCGTGGAAACTTGTCTTCCACAACCACGGACATTCGTACTATTTTGCAGTAAGGGCTACCTGATCCTCGGATCTATCGAAAGTAGGGAGAGACTGTTGGACATCGATCGTGATCGAGTTCAGAGCCTTTTCTTTTCTTGCTGTCTACTTCTTGAGAAAAGTTGCTCAGCATTGCCAGACTGAAGGATTTATTGGAGAAATACCATGATATCTGTGGGTACTTGAGAAATCATAACCTACGCTGCCAGATGAGAGATCTGATTTATTTGCTCTCAGCTGCCCAGCAGGGTCATTTTGCGCTCGGGAAAACAACACTTGATTGACATCGTCTAGGAAATATATCGAGAGCCACTCCGTGTACTCCTGTCAGTCTGGCACCACAAATCTATATACCATTTGAACCGTAGTATCATACTTCTTGGCTCAGATCTTTACTCGGAAAAGTCAGGAAAGTGAAAGGATAATCTTTCTTCTTCTTCGGAATAGGCCGCGGTTTCCTAGCATCAGGAACAGAAGCGGGAAATCCAGTTCATTTCGAAAATTTAGGCCCAGCAATAGTCGTCCAACGCCCATCCTTATTATCGACTAGTGCACCTGGTTACTGTTTCGATAATTTCTGCACATAGGATCCTGATGGCAGGATGTTCGCGCCTGGATTCAACAGCGCATCTGTGTTAGGAGGCAAGTCCTTCGTCATCTTATCGAAGATATCGACCAGTTTTGCACGAGACAAGAAGGTCCGCCACAAGTGCTCCTCAGAGAGCTTGATTCTATCGCTGTCACGTGGACGCTTTTGTGCAGCGGCCGTTGATTTGAATCTCCATTCTCACAAAAGTCCATATAAATCCTGGCTATCCGATACGTTTCTGCGAAACGACGGTTTTGATCGTAAGGGAGGGGGTCCAGATGATTGCTTGTACCTGTACCCCTGTCTCCATTCACAAGTTTATTAGTTCTGCTAATTGGGAAATCCCGCTGTTACATTATGATCAGGTCCTACATGTATATCATACTCTCGTATTCAACCTCTAAACAGAGTGATGAACTCACTCGTGATACCCTTTGTAAAGCTTGACCACCTGCGCTGTGCCGGTAGTTGCGCAAGCTCGTAGAAACGACTCCCATCTCAGTGCTTTCTTGCCGCTAACACTCCTTACGAGAGCTACAGTCATGGTATGGCTGTCAGTCTTGATAACAAAAGGGACGAAGTTCCTGTTCTTTGAAACTTACGCAGTCTGCTTCACCACAAGATGTTTCGGCATTTTAGCATCCACCACTCCAATATACTCCCATAGCCCAACAACGCCATCTAGATGGGCAGGATTCTGCAAAATGCGTCTGTTGCGTAGAAGTAGGGGATAAAGGCTTTGCCGGTATCATACAAGAGGCGAAGAGAAGCATCGGTGTTTACTCACAACTTCCAGCGCCCAGGAGCCGTCTCGGCATCAAATTGTTTTTAATATCCTCCCAGGTCTTAGATCGCTCCAGCTACTCTAGCTGCCGCCGCTCATCTAGAAATCCTTCAAGCCTAGCATTTGTTTGAACTGGAGTTTGACTGGCCATCTTGGGTGGCAAAGAGGAATTTTGGGAATACAGTCGAGAATCTGGATACTGCAGATTCTGAAAATGGACAGCTGCCTCTGTCTTTGATTTCGCCTGGAATGGCTTTCTTGGCAAATCCGTTGCTTCTGGCTATACGAACGTCGACAAATGCTAGATACAACGCATTCTCTCTAGAGAGTTAACGACGAAGGGAGAAGAAGGTAGTAGATGATTTCAGAGGAATTTGAAGGTTTTGATTGGCAGCAGAGGAATATGGTCGGTGCTGAGCTTATGGAAGACCTAGACTAGTTTCCAGCGAAGTTTGGCCAAGAGGCATAAAAGTGTTAATAGCCAGCCTCAATTGCCTGGAAGACAATGGCCTCAGATAGTGTATTGAACTGCTAAAGACTGCCATCTGAACACAGCTCCAACATAAGGTTTAGAAACAACAAAAGAAATTCTACAAGCGAGCAGATCGACCGAAAAGCATATACACGAAAAAGGCTATCCCGTCCTCCCCAGAAATCATAAAGACATAAAGACTGCTGACAAGGTATCGCAACATATGTGCATGCATGCAATTAACCAGACAGCGACCCATTTCAACCAAACCCAACCCCACCCTGACATAAAATCCACATCCAACCCATCAAGTTCGTATCCCCTCATCCCACTTTACTTCTCGTACGTGTACCCGACTCTGTCTCTTCTCTTCCCTTCCTTTGCGCCAATCCATCTTGTCGAGTCCCATCTTGCTCAGCCGCCTGCTGCTCTTCGTCTCTTTGGACACCACATCTGTCGTCTCGTCGCTATCACTGCTGCCACCTGCGCTGCACTTCGCCGAGTGCTGGGAAGTGGGGGAATAGATGTATTCTCCATCAACGTATTGAGCTTCCGACACAAACGTGCTTCGGCGATTGCGTCTACGCGTATATCGTTGTTCGAGACGGAAGAGCTCCAGTTTGGAGTTGATGAGGTCGATGAGATGCATGGTTGGAGATAAGGTGGGGTGGTTTGACGGAAATGGTTGAGCTGTGGGTTGGAAGGAAGAATATGAAGTACAAAGTGTTAAATTGATTGGTTTCGTATGTTGTGTTACTGATTGTGTTTGAATGAATGATTTTCGTCGACTCGTCTCTGGTCCTGATACCCCTCTTGTATGGCTTCAATCGAGTCGGAGTCGGGTTGTTAAAGGGGCTTGGAGTGGTGAATGAATGAATGGATGGATGAATGAATAAATGAATGAATTTTGTTGCTTATTGTATAATCAAGTCGTTGGACGAGTACTTTCTCGATCAATTGGATGTTGCTGAAGTTCCGAGAGGCACACACACACAGTATGGACTCGTCTGAAGATAGAGACGGATAGTGAAGCAGAGACGAAGGAGGTTTCTCACGATAAGGCTGGTCCCAGCCCATACTGGCAGGTACTACCTTATTCATTTTCACAGTGCTGGGGCTGGGCATTCCCGAAAGAGGCAGACGACCCTAGCCAGCCAGCCCGCCCGCTCTTCCCCTGTGTTATTACTTATTAGCAGCTGTTATTAACCGGCCTCCGCCTAGTCCCTTCCCTGGACAAGCCCGTCGGGTGGTGTACTGGACTGGAGGTACTCCTACTAGGCTACTCCGTAAGAACTGGAACTGCCCTGCAGGCAGGCTAAAGGGCTCATCCCAGTATCTTCCGGGTTCCTTGGTGTTGGTGTTGGTGTTGGTGTTGGTGTTGGTGATTCTCTGGTGATTCTCTGGTGATTCTGGCAGGTTGTGGCAGTGTGGCAGCACTTCCATACTTCCATTTATCACCCCTGCGTGTCCCCCAAGCTCACCTCAAGGCTCAAGGCTCAACCTCTCGTTACTCGTTCCGCCTATCTGGAGCGAGCCGTCGAAGTTCGGGCCCTACGCTGAATGTGTCAAACCCCACCTGCACCTGCACCTGCACCTGCACCTGCACCTGCACCTGCACCGGCTGACAGGGGCCTGATAGGACGCCGACGCCGTTCGAACTTCGAACTTCGATACCTTAGGGGTGGTGGGGCTTTCTTTCCATCCCATTTTTCTTCACCACCTGCAACTTCAGGTTCCCTTTACGCCTAGAATCCCTGGCACAGCGTGGGCACAGCGTGGCATTGGCATGGGCATGGGCATTGGCATTGATTGGTACCTATTGGCATTGGCATGGGCATTGGCATTGGCGTGCCTGGCCTCGCCTGGACTTGAAGTGGACACGGCGTGGCGATGGCTTCAATAAAAGTGGCCTGTCATGCCGGGTCGGGAAGGTAGCTTAGGTGAAGATTCCTCAACTTCAAGATTTCGAAGAGGGAGGATAGTTGTAGGGAAAAACAACAACTGGAACTCAATTCCGTTGAGGAGAATAAAAATTGTGCCGAAGTAGTGATAATTGCGCGAAAGATTGTGGGGTAGGCTCATGTCTTGAACCTGCGAGTCTGCGAACCTACCTAGGTACCTTAGGTACCTTACCTATCTACCTGTATGCTGCAAGTTCCATTCCTCGCTTCGGCTCCCAACCATCACCAAGACTTCTCATCCATCCATCCACTCCGTACTGTCACCAGCCTACATGTGACTTGACTATGACTACGATTCGTCTTGCCACATTTGTACGGAAGAATTCAGAACAATGAGAGCTTCGACTTAATCACTTCATGCAATTACTTTTCAAAGAAACTCAACACCCAAGCCACCACATCTACAACAAATCAAAGCCTGTAAACACTCATTGTTTTCAGTAATCAAGACGTCTTACAAATGGTACATCACATAATCCAGTCAAGCTTCCATTGCGTTTTTCCGGACGAGTATGGAAGGCTTGGGCTTTCAGTCACATGTAGTGATAGTTCTCGGTTCCTTATCCGGGGAGGAATGAAAAATTGGGCTATGTACAAATCTACCCCATCCTTTTGAAGGACTTGCAAGATTTGCTCACGTGTTTCTTCTATACAAAGTACTTGGGATCGTACCTGGCCTTTTCCCACCAGAAAACCACGCCTTGAAAGGATTGTCAGAGCAATTGCTGAGGTCTCAGCCTGCTAGAATAGGCGCAAGCTAAGATAATTTGTTTAAGGAAATGCTGTCCAGCCGTTAGAGCTCCCAGCAACGATTGATACCTGATCCATGCCTTCTCGCGAGCGTTCACTTGTACTTGAAGACGATTGAGTTTTATCGCGGGAAGCAGGGTTGATAAGGCGAAGCATATGCAATGGAAGGGTCGTCCTTGATGAGGAGTAATCGTCCAAACGTTTCTGTACGCGGCTGAGACATGGGGGATGCGCACGCAAGTGAGATGTTTCACATTCATCCCTGCACTCATATGAGTGAATGACGGCTTGTATCTCTATGGATATTAGTACAGTATTTTCCGTATCCTGGCATGGCTGCGTAGTCAACTGTAGATCACCATAGTTGGTGTCTTTGGGTATCGGCTTGAGTGGAAATGTACATGCTTAGACTCCCAATGTGGACAATGTTTTCCAGTGGGAAAGCCTCCGGGGCCAAACAACCCGTAGGTAATTCACGACAGTGGCCGGTCCTTTAATCCCTCACCAATATCGACATCCGCGATATCTACTTCACGTTGCTCTCCCTCATCATCGAATAAGGTTTCTTGAGCTGTCACTTTTGTCAGAATGCACATCAGTTTGACATTGGAAAGTAACATACCACTCCAAAGCTCCGAGTAGACGCCACCAGTATCAATGAGCTCACGATGTGTACCGCTTTCAGCCACCTGGCCTTCCTTGAGGACGATTATCTTATCACTGTCGTAGATGGTCCTTAGACGATGGGCAACGAACACACTGGTCCTTGCCTTGTCCTTCAAGATGCTGTTGATATTCTGCATCAGAGCCTGCTCGGTATGGGTATCTAAGGCCGAGGTAGCCTCGTCGAAGAATAGCAATGGCGGATCCTTCAAGATTAATCTTGAGACTGCCAAACGTTGTTTCTCTCCTCCGGATATCATCATACCACGCTCTCCGACCATGGTCTTGTAGCCATTTGGAAATCCAGAGACGATATCGTGTATCTTTGCTCGCTGGGCTGCGGCCAAAACTTTCTCAGGAGACGCACTAAGATCACCATATTTGATGTTGTGCTCGATAGTGTCGTTGAAAAGAGGTGTGTCCTGTGGCACAACGCCGATCGCCTTCCTCAACGAGTCTAAGCTGACATTGCGGATGTCTTGACCATCGATAAGGATTCTGCCCTCCTGAATATCATAGAAACGAAACAGGAGTCGCAATATCGTTGACTTGCCACATCCACTGGGCCCGACAATGGCGATTTTCTTCCCAGCGGGAATGGTCAGACTCAGATTTCTGAGGATTGGTCGATCTGGATGGTACCCAAATGTCACATTCTCGAACGTGATCTCGCCTCCCTTTGTAAGCTGTAGCGACTTTGCATTCGGAGGCTCTTTAATCGCGACATTGACCTTCTGGAGATTGAAGAGAGTCTCCATATCCAAGAGGGACTGACGAAGCTCTCGGTAAACTGATCCCAGAAAATTCAGGGGTACCGAAAGTTGAAAAACAAGTTGGTTGACCATGACCAGGTCACCAACAGTGAGATTCCCAGTTGCGACACCATCTGCAGCTAGATACATCATAGCTGTCAAGGCACTTGAGAAGATCAAATTCTGCCCCGAGTTGAGGAATGCGAGTGACGTTGCAACCTTGATAGACGACTTCTCGTACTCCTTCAAAGCCTGGTCGTATCTGCCAACCTCGAACCTCTCATTGTTGAAGTATTTGACAGCTTCGTAGTTGATGAGGGAATCGACTGCTACTGTAGACCCTTTATTGTCCGCTGCATTCGCGGCTCTTCTGAACTTGGTTCGCCAGGCCGTGGTCCAGATCGTGAAGGCTGTGTAGCCAACCATTGTCAAGGCTGTGATAGCAGCAAACTTGGCGCCGTATTGATAAGTCAGAATACCACACACCATACTGATCTCTAAGGCTGTAGGTAGAATGTGAAAGACCATTGATGTGAGAAGAAAGCTGATACCCTTGGTACCTCGATCAATGGCTCTAGTTAAACCACCCGTCTGTTTTGTCAGATGGAAATTTAAATCCAATCTCAGTAAGTGATCAAACACATTGCAGGCTACCCTTCGGATAGCTTTTTGAGCAACACTTGCAAACACAGCATTCCTCAATTCCTGGAATATTGTAGCTCCTATTCGGGTCATTCCATATGCGAATATCATGGACCCGGCCACAGTAGCAGCCGTACCTCCCACGGCCACAAAGTCGACGTTCATAGAATCAACAATGTTCTTGAAGTAAAATGGTACTTGGACATTCAGCACCTTGGCCCCAACGAGAAGAGCTAGAGAAAGCCCAACTCGAAATCGTGTTCCAAGATTGTCCTTCGGCCACAGGTATTTTGCCATCTCCTTCATGATAGCCCAATCTGCTTTACGCTGTTCCTTGTTTGACTTGTCATTGAGGGCAAGAGGATCTTTTCGGCCAGGAACTGCCGTAGCAGGCTTCTGGGCGGTCTCTGGCTTCGTTCCGGGTATATCGTCTGCAGCTCGTGGCTGACGAAGAGCCTGGTTCTGTATGACTATAGCTTTCTGATCATCCTTGGAGAGTCGATTCGTGCTGGTAAAAACCCGCAGGCCAATACCGGTTTGATTCCATGGCTGCGGCCGTAAGGAAGCTCGAACACTCAAGCACGAAGCTTTGTGTAGACTCCGGACAATCATCCTTGCTGCGTTTAAAGCTCTTCAATAGCCCCCTCTCCGTATACCTCCCCACATTGTTTTGTTGTTGCTCGCGAGACGATGATGGAGGGGTAGTAGCGAAATGCTGTATTCGGTTCGCAAAGGGTTGTTTGTTGAAAGCTGCAACCGCCGGTCGACAGTAATCGCAGCAAGGAAGAGCAGGTCGACAGGAACTCAAGTCTCGCAGAAGCAAACAGATCTTTTGGTCGTGCTGCGAGTCTCCGAGCTTATTGCGCCATTAACGCGGTGGAACTTGCCCGCTTCGAGCTTGCTTTCTCGCCTGAGGCAGATCTGGGAGATCCTTTCGACAAAGTCCGATTTCAGGACGACAACACATTTGCTTCGAGCAATTCGACAGCAACGATGCGCGGTCGGAATCCACTCGGAAATACTGTCAGAGGCTTCCGGCAGCTTCAACGACCTTGTGCTGGAGGTTACGGCCGTCGAGCGATTCAGATCAGCGCAACTCCTACAACAGAATCGCCGGCGCTGACTGGAGATGTACTCAGCAAGTCAATTGATGCTTCGCCAGATTCCGCGGGTGCGTTCAGATATGCCGATTCTATGGGAAGAGACTTGCTAATGCGCTGGTCGTTGTAGATGCCCGGTTCGAAGTTTTAGGAGCACCATATTCCTTGTTGTCTGTTTCATTATCAGCTTCGCAGAAGCTCTACACGAGGAGGGGCACTTTGATTGGAGTCAGTGGAAAAGCAGAAAATGTGAGCAGTGTTCGCCGTATCTCAAAGTCGTTGCTGATCGATTACAGGCCCAATCGACGTTGTCCATATTAGGACCCTTCCGACGAACCGCCCTCGGCATTCCTTTCTTATATCAAAGGATCTCTTCTACAAGTCCTCTAAAGGCCTTAATTTCAACCAAATCACCACTTGCTTCTTTTACTGTATTACATCTTAATGGGACCGTGGACTGGATAGTGGCGCAAAGGAAGGCATTGCTAGCTTGGACAGGACATACACTTCAAGTAACGCCGACAGTCAATCGGGGAATGAGTCTGGCTCATTGGGGCAACTCAGAAATCACAGGGAGAGGTCTTGTTGCACTGGCTGGGCCTGGACAGATCTACCAGATCACGCTGAAAGCAGGGGAGGAATATGTGGCTCATCCTGGCAATGTCGTTGCGTACACGATTACACAACACCCACCTCTTCCATACCGATTGAAATCATCCAGACTTCGATTTCAAATTCCAAGTCTAGGACTCGGATACTTGATACCAGATATCAAGTTCTTCCGTGTAATGAGAGAGACGAATACTTGGAGAGGACTGACGAACCTTTTGTTCAACTTGCGGACCTCGGCTAGGAGGACGATATGGGGCGATCGGTTGTTCTTGAAATTCCACGGCCCAACGACGGTCTTGTTGTCTTCGAGGGCATCGCGAATCAGCGATGTTTTGACTGCACGAGACATCAACGAAATTGCCGACACTCCAGCTGGATCAGTACAATCCGCGGTCACGCTGACCAAACAGCCAAAGGAGAGCGAACGACCAACGACGCAATTTACTGACGTACCGACGGGGTTTCAATTCGCGGAGGTCGGCCGGGACGGGAAAGTTAACTTCGAAGATGTTCAGGAGGCTCTACCAAAAGTAAGGTAGGATCTGGTCAATGTATGATATGATGTCCGTGGAGAGTTGTACAGTATGAACCTTGAGGAAAAGGCATGAATGCATACGGAGAGAGAAACACAATCGAATGACGAGTATTCTTTGCCTCCCGAATCATTCAGTTCTGGGATGGAGCATTTCTTCGTCAGCTTAAAGATGAAAGTACAGTTAGTTGCTCACAATATCGAGGTAGTCCTGGACCAAAGGAGCTATTATGAATGCTTGGCACCGAGGCAGGTTCGAAGGACCGCCTGGAAGGCATTCTGCTAGAAAGCGACATACCAAGACACTACCCAAACGTACTCTGATCATCTGGACATGCCAGTCATTTATGAGAAGAAAGTTCCCGGCCCGTTCCTTTCCCATAGGTAAACATGTGATCGGCCTCCCCCAATCGCGGGGTAGCTACGGTAGTGCCTCGGAGACTCGCAAAGAGGGGTCACGTTCAAGCACAGCGATACTCTCTTCATTGATACGCACGCAGTAGGCATCACTATTCGAAACAGTTTCGATACTTTTTTGATTATGCATTTCAGGATTCTTGCAAGTGTTCAACAAGTCGCTCGGGGAAGAAAGTGGACCTTCTGCTCTTTCGCGGCAACATCAACAAAGTGCTCCTCACCATGGCGACATGATTACTCGATCTCGACGTCGAAATCAGATCAAAGCAAGAAGGACCCACAGAGACACAAGCATTTCATATATGAGAATCGCTCCCAGCAGAATTTTCGACAATCTGAAAAACAGACATCTGCTTCCAGCACAGCTCCACAGCCGAGACCGAGACCATTAGATGGAATCACAGTCATTGCCCTTGAGCAGGTAATTGCAGGTCCATACTGTACTCGCCAACTAGCTGAGCTGGGAGCTCGAGTAGTGAAAATCGAGCGACCTGGGCAGGGTGACTTTGCACGCTCTTACGATACCCGAGCAGCTGGGCTGTCGTCTCACTTCGCATGGACGAATCGCTCGAAGCAGAGTCTTGCACTGGATGTGAAGAAAGGGGAAGATCTGGCTCTACTCAAGAAGCTGATCACTAAAGCAGATGTGTTTCTGCAAAATCTCGCCCCGGGAGCTGCTGATCGGTTGGGACTAAGTTATGAAGAGCTGAGCAAGACAAATGAGAGACTTATTGTCTGTGATATCTCGGGTTATGGTGCAGACGGGCCTTACAGGAATAAGAAGGCTTATGATTTACTTATTCAAGCGGAGGCTGGCGTACTGAGTGTGACTGGGACAGAAGAAACGCCTTCAAAGGTTGGGGCATCTGTTGCAGACATAGCTGCAGCTATGTATGCTTACAGTAACATAATGGCTGCGTTGCTGGTACGAGCAAAGTCAGGGAAAGGATGCAGGATCGATGTCAGCATGTTGGAGGTGAGTCCACTGTTCAGGTCATCTCGACACCCGTCAAGACGACCCAGCTCTCTTCCACCCCCAAGCTTCTCAGAACACTCAAATGCTGATACTCCTAACAGTGCATGGTGGAGTGGATGGGCTTCCCACTGTATTACGCCTACGACGGATTCAGCCCACCGTCAAGAGCCGGTGCTTCTCATGCCAGTATCTATCCCTACGGACCATTTCAAGCCAAAGACGCGACCGTCATGCTCGGCCTACAGAACGAGCGAGAATGGGGCAGTTTTTGTAACAAAGTCCTCGAGGAGCCCTCTCTCGAATCAGACCCTCGCTTTGCAGGCTCCAACGCCCGATCAGAGAACAGAGCAGAGCTACGACAGATTATCGAAGAGGTGTTCTCGAGTATGTCGGCCGATGAAGTGGTGCAGAGACTAGATGCGGCGGCGATAGGTAATGCGAAGGTCAATGATATGAAAGCGGTCTGGGAGCATCCGCAGCTGAAGGAGAGAAAGAGGTGGGCTGAGATCAGGACGGAGAAAGGGAAGATGAGGGTTAGCATTCCACCGGCGATTCCGAGTAACGTTGATCCAATCATTGGACCTGTGCCGAGAGTGGGAGCTCATAATGAGAAGATCTTGAGGGAGCTCGAGGAAGGTAGTTTTGGCAAGAAACATTACCAAAATCCGCGCATATGAGAGCGGTTGGATGGACAATGTCAGTTTGATTATCAAATGCAATTACTTCAATGTCGCTGTGGTTTCAATTTCACTTTGGTCGTTATCTCCACTCACTGAGTGTCGAAATTGGGTCTCTAGGTGCACTGGGCACGAGATTTTCCTCATTGTTAGGGCATTGAGCAGACGCGGAGATGGACTTCCGACTTGTTTAGACGCTGATTTCCGTGGGGAAGCAATCTCGAAATTCAGTAGGATCAATGAAAAGGAGATACGGATTTCGCATTCGAGAAATCCAAAGTAGCCTCTAACTCGATTTTATGCCCTGAACGCCTAGCGCATGCTCAACCTTGCAATGCATGCCAGCCAGCCATTTGTGACCTGGCGGCCATGGCAAAGGTACCCTTAAACCAGAACTCCTATGCAATCTCGACCAAGCCAAATCGAGGGACTGATTTGCTAGCGTACAGAAAACGTAAAATTAGACTCCTATCGGTCTTCGGAACGGATGAGCCTCAGTGTTCAAAACCCAATCGTCCAGGCTGATTGTGTCGGGCGTTGAATAAAGGAGGTAGAAGTATTTGAGAGTTTCCGCCAGCCAGAAGCTCTCCATCTCGTCCACCTGAATGGGGTCATCCAAGGTCACATCGTAAATTGCTGAATGGCCGTGCTCTGTTGATGTGGCGTTGATAATTGCCTCGAACATCTTCCACCCCTTATCTTGCCATGTTGTGTCACCTGTAATACGGTACATGTACCATATTGATTCGATAGCTTCGGGTCTAGTAAAGTAATTAGCATAGCATATAGCAACTCCTGTGGGCACTTTACCTCAAGATATACTTCTTGGACTTGAAAGACACGAATCCAAGCGGGAGGCCTTCTTGGGTTATCCGTTGCGAGACATATTCTTCGTGGGTGAGGGGCCTCATGGGATCTACCTTAGAATCTATCATGGTGATGTCGCCTGGTACGCCTGGTACCACCGGGGACTGAGCATCCGTGAAAGGGTTTTCAACTTGATGCCCTGAAGTGGTCGCGATATTCTTTAGCTCGGACTCGGCAACATGAGACTTCTGCTCATAGTACATTTCGTCGGGTGTCATAGTCCTGGGTGCTGATGCCGGAATAGGCTGCGCTTTCGGAGCGTCTACTTTGGCCGCCGGGGGAGCATCCTCGAGATTGTGAGTCACGGGCTTGGGAAGATCATCCTTTGGAGAACTTTGTCGTTTATTCAGCGAAGCTGGAGCACCTTTCCTCACAAGATTACCTTCTCCGGCGGGATCAGATGAGTTGGAAAGACGCCCAGAGGCTTCAACTGGTACAATCTCATCGAGGGGTCGTTGAGAGACAGGCGGCTGCTGCTTAGCAGCTTCCAATTCTGCCTCTCGATTTTTTTTGTTTATATCGTACTCAACAACATTCTTGTCTCTCTGGTAGCCAAGGGGATCTAAGTATTCCCGGTAGGTTGTCTCATTCCAGGTACAGTGCTCAGCACTTTTGCAGGGTAGAACGATTGCACCTTCTGGCATGATTCCAGTCTTTGTGGCTCCGTATGCCCAGACACATCCATCAGTAAGCTTTTTGGCAAGCTCAAGATCGCCGTCGATCCCAAATATCTGTGCTCCCATACCGACCATACCCCCGATGAAACAAGTCAAATGTTCGACTTCTGCAGTCAAAGTCAAATCTGTGGCAGGATCGCCATATGTTGTAACAGATCCCGAGAAGAGAATGTCTCTGTTATCAGGAAGCATAGGTCGATATAACATCCACTTTCGTATGGCATCGACAGTCTTTACGTACATCTTGCGGTACGTGTCATCAAGGCCTCCAAGAAGTAGGTATTGCTTCGAAAGTTAGCTTAGTGCCGTGAAAGATCAGCGTGGGCGTACCTTGGGAAAGTACTCGTAGGTCGAGTCTTGTCCACCGCCCATCGAGAACTTATCAATTCCATAGTATGACGTGTACGATTCAAGGCCTTGTGCTACACAGTCCCAGTCACCAAGACCTGCCCCTATCTTCGCTTTTGCAGCCGGAATATCCAGAGGAAGTCCGGTGACAGAATCAACTGTAGGCGTAGGCGAAGTTTCATTTGCAGCAGGCGCTTCTCCTGCAACTTCTCTCTTGTGCTTGGAATTTCCCAACTCGTTCGGCTCTTCCCAGCCTACAATACGGGCTTTGCTTGCCTCACCCGGTGATATTTGAACCTCGAGAGTGCCAGGTCCAGAAGGATCGTCTTTGGGGCCGGCCTTCTTGGGCACAGGCTCTGCCACCGGATCCGGGCTGGTCGCTTGGTATCCTACAGGGGCTTCTGTGGGAAATGCACCTTCCTGCGTGTTGACGGCTACAGGCAATTGCGGCACGGATGGCATAGTTCGATTGCATCCCGAAGCATCGATATTATCGGGGAAGACTCCATCGAGTTTGGTACCCCGAGCTTGAAAATCGGCTAATGCATCTGTAACTCGAGCCACAGCATCATAGTACTTCGGATTTTTAGTCAATTGAGCCAGCCTTGTAAATTCCATGGACAAGGATCCGAGCTCTGCTAAATTAGACCGAGTACTGGCCCGGTGAGGCTGAGATGCAAATGTTGGCATCCAGTGATAATATAACACTGGCATCCTGTTTGGTGTATCGAAAGCTCCTATTAAGATCTCGGCCAGCTCCACAGCTTTGTCCAGCAAATTCTTGTACTTAGCGCCGCTAACATCGTAGGCTGCTACAAGACCGCCTAGATATCTAATAGTTGTCTCAAACATTGGGATGTCACCTCTCGGGCTGGTCGTGAAGTCGATCAAGTCAACTGCTTTTGCAGCTTCCTCAAACTCATCATGCAGGCCCATTATCCATAGGGTATCCAGAGTATCTACCAAGGTTGCTGCCCAACCGCAGAAAGGATCGCGGAACTTGCCCGACACTGGTGACAATTCATCGTGGAGCCATGCCTTCGACCTGTACCCTGTCCATGCCTTCTTGAATTCGTCCTTGACCTTCAATTGCCGCTTCTCCCGGTTTATCTTGGCGTCTGGTGTCTCGTCGTTGAAATTGTGTTGTATCCTTGGTATTTTGACAGGCGCTCCTGTTGGCAATTGAATGAGAGATTCTGTAGCCACTGGGAAATGCTCTTTCTGCTTCTGCCAGTATATAGTTGAGACCGCTTCTGCAGAGAACGTAGGATATTCTTGCCTCCCTGGCGGAGCAACCGCATGTATATCATCGTCCGACTCGAATCCATTGACTTTTGTAGGTGGGACAGGTTGTCTATCTGGCAAGACCACCTTGGGTACGGGTTCATTGGGTACCAAGGCTGTAGACTTCGCAAGGGCCACAGTCGAGGACGAAGAGGCGGTTATCGGTGCTACGATATGCGAAGATGCAGGGAGCGGAGGTGTTTCTGAGCTCTCCTTGAGCACTACTGGAGGAGGAGTCTTAGCTGGAATTGTGTCGACATGGTCGTGAGCAGGCTCCTGCTGTGGTGGAGAATTATAATCTTGAACATGCGCCGAAGGCGACCAATCGCCCGTTTTCCTCAGATGAACAACTAGGATAACGAACAGAATTGCAAAAACAAGAAATACGCGGTAGCGTCGGAGTCGTAGCATCTCGAGATGCTTCGTGGCCCCTCGAGGGGGATGTGGAGGTTATGCTGGCTGGCACGCGACACAGCTCATTCATATGTGTAAAGCTGGAGAAGCCGAATGGATCATTTGGAGAGCCCAAAAAGAGAAGATCTGCACGGCAGCTCACATAAAACAGAGTCGAAGTTGTTAGAATCGAGTGATGAGACAGAAAGGATAAATAGAAGAGAAGAACGAACTCCTCCGCCACAATATGAAGTCCTCTGGCTTGGCTTTCCCAATGCGCTCAAAGCAAGGGGTCGTGGGGCTCCGGGCCACTTGACTCTCTGGGGCTGTCCGCAGCTTTATACCTAACCTATATTCAAACCAAATCCTTGGCAACTGCCGTATATTGCTAATTCAAGATGCACTACAGTACGGGCCAATGAGTTTTCTGAAGTTTCTTATCATCAACAACAACAACAACATATGAAGTAGTCAAATTCATTTCCTATAGGTACTCTACATACATGCGCTCTCTGCCAGTGCTTCTGACCAGGATATTTCAGTAAGTGATTTTGAGTTCGGTCCCTTGCCAGCTACACCTGCAACTTATGCACGTTTAAGAATGCCAAAACAATGGGGCTTTTATCCACTGTTTCTCCACAAATACTGTTGCAGCTTCCACTATGCTGAGTTTAATGACTCTTGGCAGCTTACTCTAGCAGTGGAGGCAATTCTCTGTAGGCAGGTTGTGCTACTGGAGCGGATAAATATACAAAGGCCTTGTGCAGTCGCCTGACTTACGATAAGGTTGAGGTACTTGTTAAGACCATCATCTGGGAGAATTAGCCATAAATTAGAAATGTATTGCCAAGGTAACTAGGAGTATACCACAGGCAATTCCATTTGATTTCTACTAGGACCTCCAACGCTATCTATCATCCAGTGCATTCGCCTCTGATACTTTTCCCAAACGGATGAGTGTTGTACTGTACATCTGCAGTATTACATGGAAGAGCGCCAAAAGTTACAGTTTTTTTCATGCCAGACGCCCTTTGCGAGACCGAACCTTCTGCTCTAATCATCCATTCCTGGTCCTGGTCCACCTTGTCTGCCCATCTGTCTTGCCTTGAGCATCTCATCACATAGAAGAAGGTTGGATGCGATTCCAGAACTAGAGGCCATCGCATTTCTGAGGACGCGGAAAGAATCGTATACTCCTTCCAGGACGGGATCCATAGGTTCGCCTGAAGTCAGGTCT
This sequence comes from Cadophora luteo-olivacea, assembly GCA_026120085.1. Lineage (NCBI taxonomy): Eukaryota > Fungi > Ascomycota > Leotiomycetes > Helotiales > Ploettnerulaceae > Cadophora > Cadophora luteo-olivacea. The sequence goes on from JALRMC010000015.1 coordinate 826,965, forward strand.
AGTCCGACAATGTTTCCTTCCGCTTGCTCATCCTGTAAGCTGGCAACTATTGACCTTGTTAGCCCTTGCTATATAGAAGCAAAGTGGTAACTCACGTGCGTCCTGGATGTCGTGGCCAGCATTTGCGGCGAGGGTTTTTGGAATAATCAACATAGCATCGGCGAATGCTTGGACACCCCACTTCGCCTTGCCCTTGACAGTCTTACGGAAAGCTTCACTGTTCAGGTGAGCTGCCAATGCTACTTGGAAAGCACCCGCCCCTGGCACAACACTCTTGTCGACAATCATGTTGTATACACTACGGAGACCATCTCGGACGGCGTCGGAAATTTGGGTGATGGTATGTTGATTTGGACCCTTGATGAGAATTGTAACCGATTTTGGATCCTTCACATCCTCGATGAATGTGTACTTCTCCTCACCAAGTTGATGCTCGTAAACATTTCCTGCCCATCCCAGAACCTCTGGGGACAAATCGTCGACACTGTTCTGAGCAGTACCTCCACAGATCAGCTGTAATCTTTCCATATTACGTCTCTTGGCTCGCCGCAGAGCAAAGATGCCATTCTTGACCAGGACATCGAGAGACAGTGGATCGATTCCTTTCTGGTTGATGATGACAAAGCCCTTCTTCGGGTCGTTCCCACAAACTTCCTTCTTCAGCTCAACAATCTTTCGGAGCTTCTCATCGACGAATCGGCGTTCACTCTCGACCAGCTTGTCTCGTTGTTCCGCGCTTGAGTAGTAGAAACCTGAGTTGATCTCGGATTTCTCGTACTCCAAGCTCACATTCAAACTCAAAATGAAAGCATTCTCAACTCTCTTTGGCATATCCGGATGTCTTGCACCATGGTCTAATGCAAGACCTCGGATGAGCTGAGTTTCGGAGGCGGTTCTGTGTTGCATCTTCATGATCTCAATCATATGTAAATCGGGCTTCGCTGGGGCTTGGTAGATGGCCAGGACTGCATCCACGATATCAGGGGTGAGCTTTTCAGCAAGTGTGTGGTTGAGCTTGGTAGAAAGGGATGTGCGTGCGACACACAGCAGGAGTTCGCGGTCAACTTCTCGCTCCAACTTGAAGCTATCTAGAAACTGGGGCAGCGACAGTTAGTAAAATTTTGAGAAACTCATCAGTCTTGTAGCATACCTTCAAGGACTCCGTCTTTGCAATCTCGTACCCGTCGGTAATGATCCGAGGATGTAGACCTTCCGAGATGTATCTGTCTGCCTGCTTCAAAAGTTCACCAACCAACAAGACCACAGAGGTTGTGCCATCGCCACAGATATCGTCTTGCGCCGTAGCTGCTCTTGCGATCATGACTGCCGTAGGATTTTGGATCTGCATCTCTCGTAAGAGGACATTTCCATCTTTCGTAAGTTTTATCTGCCAATATGGTATCAGTTGAAGTAAGTTGAAGCTCCGAGAGAGCTCTTTCGTACCGCGCCAGCACCATCAACAAGCCTTGAAGCTGTTAGCCATGGAAACTTATAGTATTTGGGGGAAACAAACATCTTTATCGTCCCTAATGGACCCAGGTTCGATTTCAGAACATCCTGCAAACCTTCACCAGCACTAATATTGACTTTCAGAGCCTCTCCTCTTCTCTAGGTAGAGTCAGTAAATATTTTCTTTGACAGCAGAGCTTGGTGGACGAACCCTTGACTCTGCTTTCGGGTTGAGAAGCTGCGCGGCAGACATGTTGACAGCTAGTGATCTGGAAATAGGGTGTTCACTGTGTTGGAGGTCGTGAGGGGTATCGTCAACAGAGTATTGCTTGTCAACGGTTTCCTGTGTTCGACGCGAATGGACGCGGCTGCTTCGAAAGTATTCTCGTCAATAATTACGGTGGCCGAGACGTCGCCTTGGCGAGGCTGAGAGCTCCCATCATCACCAGTTCCAGGAGGCTGACGACGCACACGACCATTCATCATATTCCACGCATCCTTTCGAAATCGCATCTTCAACATGTTCGCGGGCTGGAACCCCGCTCTGACACTCCTTATTGTATCTTTTGTTGGCCAGAGCCACGGATTCTGGCCATTCACAGTTTCCGCAACGACCGATGCTCCTGACACTGTTTACGCAGATGCAGGTGCAAAACGTATTGCAATCATCGGTATGTACTATAATTTCTAAGCTATTGGCTTTAGTCTGGTAACCCGAACCGATCACTGATCTCCAACTATCTATCCTTTTCCTTCTGATATCAAATCTGCGGACCTTTTTCAGACGGGTGAACCCTTCCTTCGGACTACTTGGTTGAGGTAGTTTAGCAGGAAGTAGAGCTCCTGTCTGGCCATTGACGCAAGCACCCCTTTCTTGCTTATGGCCTGGATGAAGAAGCTGGCCATGACCACTTCTCGGATATGGTCTTCTTTTCTCTCCAGAAGTCATCTATTTTTTCTATGGATCCTACCAGGGTCTATTTAGCATCTCTCAAGAACCGTCACTATTCTAGACCCTGACATACTGAACCTGTTGATCCCTCAAATAATTACTAATATAATTCTAGGAGCCGGTGCAGCAGGAAGCTCTACCGCCTATTACTTAGAGCAATTCGCCAACAAGTCCGGCGTTGCAATCAACGTGACAGTATTTGAGCGCAACTCCTACGTTGGGGGACGCACAACGACAGTCAATGCATATGGCAACCCTCTAGAGCCTGTAGAGCTTGGTGCAAGTATTTTCGTCGAAGTGAATGCAATCCTCAAGAACGCAAGCCATGAATTTGGCCTCCATGCCACAGAATCTGGCACAGTCACGGAGATTCTCGGCATCTGGAATGGAAAAACATTCGTCTATACCCAAAAAGAGGGTGGGTGGAAGTACTGGGATTTGGCTAAACTTTTCTGGAAATATGGTCTTGCTCCCTATCGAACCCAGCGTCTAATGCAGACGGTCATTGGCAAGTTTCTAAAGCTTTACGAATTCCCATTCTTTCCTTTCAGGTCGTTATCTGACAGGGCACTTGACCTCGATCTTATTTCCGTAACTGCACAGACAGGGCAGGAGCTTCTTGCTAAAAATAGTGTGGGTGCTGCTGATACGGCACAGAATAATGAATATCACTGACATTGATAGATCGGTGCTTCTTTTGCAACTGATATCGTTCAAGCCAGTACACGAGTCAACTATGGTCAGAACATCGCATCCATTCATGGCTTGGAAACTATGGTCTGTATGGCAATTGAGGGAGCTATGCAAATTGAAGGAGGAAATTGGCAAATATTCGATAGCATGTTGAAAACATCTAATACTACGACTCTGCTAGATACTGCGGTCAACGCAATTTCCAAGACGAACGGCAGATACAGCATCAAGACAAGCTCCAAGGACTCTATGACGGGAGGGACTCTGACGAATGAGGAGCCTTTTGATACCGTTGTCCTTGCTGCTCCACTTCAGTATTCCGATCTCAAGCTCGAGAAGGGGCTCTTGAACCATACGCCTGATGAGATTCCTTACGTCACATTGCATGTAACTCTGTTCACCACGAACAAGACATTCAGTCCATCATTCTTCAACCTTACTACTGGGGCCGAAGTCCCTACTACGATCCTCACCACTCTTCCAGTCGACGAAGTCCCAGAAGATCCCACCAAAGGTGTCGGCTCCCCAGGCTTCTTCAGCATAAGTACCCTTCGCCAAGTCATCAACCCAGCAACGTTGGAGCAGGAGTACCTTTATAAGATATTCTCGCCTGAGAAGCTGACTTCTGAGTTTCTCTCAAGGCTTTTTGGCACCGAAAGTTTGTGTCCATCTCCCATACAGAGGTGAACGCACTGACATATCTTAGTTCCCAAAGATTTCTCTGCCGTGAAAGCAGACTCGGGTGAGGTGATTACCTGGTATCACCCCAAAGTCTGGCACTCTTATCCCTACGAGTTTCCCCGCGTCACGTTCGAGGATCCGGAGCTTGCTCGAGGTTTCTATTACACCAGTGGCATTGAAAGCTTTATCAGCACCATGGAAACCAGTGCCTTGATGGGAATGAACGTGGCACAGCTCATCGTCAACGATTACTTGCAGCTTTTAGAGGAGAAAGCTGAGGGAGAGACTCCTGCGCAAGCAGTCCTTGGGGGAAACCCGAAGAACGAGCATGTGGAGGAATTGTGATGACTGGACCTTCCTCGGAAGCATTCCCCACTGCGCTTACTTTAGCCCACAGCCATCCTCTCTTCGGGAAGGATATTAAGACTGAAAATCGCACGGACTATTTGTTCTTCTGGAGCATTTAGTTATTTGATTACCACCTCAGCGGTTGGACCGTGTCGCGTTTATATACACTCGCTTCTTGCAGGTTGAAATTCTAAGCTGTAACGGAGCTGGGGTCCATAAGAGGGCGAAACACTCTCAAGGCATGACTTGACCATTGGTAATGGGTTCATTTTGTACAGCCTTTGCGCTTTCCGAGCTTGTATTGAATAGGTTCAGCAACCAGAAATGGTTTCGCTTCATGTCGTTGAGTTGCTAAGTTGCTTATAATAGTTGACTATTTCCTCCTAGCATCCCTCAAGCCCATTCCTCAAGTTATCGAATTTCGAGTGCGGATACTCGATACAATTTTTCTTCGTCTCCATAGCATCCAAGACCCCAACCACAGTCCCTATCAGACTATGCTCACCCTCTCGGTCCGAGCTACTCTCCCACCACTGTGGAGGAAATCTGAGTCAGCTTTCCTTCTTTTGGATGAAATGAGGAGTGCCAAGTGAAGGAAACATTGTTTCGGGAGTAGGCACTGCCCATAGTGATCCTAAACAATCTGAAAGGGGAAGAAAGAACCCGGAGAACACCCACCATTCCGCCTCCAAGGTGGTGCTTCTTGATCCACTGCGCCTTTTCCATTGCCATATCACACGTATCGTAGGTGACCAGATGCTTCTTGGCGGGGTCGTAGCTGTACGTGGCTCTGGCTTCTCTGTCGTACTTTTCTTCCGCACCCGAAAGAGGAAGAGCCTTGTAGTCGAAAACACCGTTTTCCCATGAGCCTTCGCCGACACCACTGTACGGTTTACCTACACCTTCTGTGTTCTGAAATGCTCGTCCATACAGAGGCATTCCCAATACGATCTTAGACGGATGAACGCCCTGCTGCTTATAATGCTCAACAGCTTGGTCAGTGTTGAACGGAGTGGCGGCGGAGTTGTGCTCAGAAGGTTTTAGATTCGACTGGTGCCCAGCGCAAGAATCCCATGACCCGGCGTAGTCATATGCCATCAGATTCCAAAAATCAAGGTGCTTGTCCATTCCTCGAATATCCATGATGTTGTAGTTCTGAGGTCCTGCCGGGCATGCAACTGTGAGTTCAAAGTGATGCTTATGAGGCAAGGTGCAGCTGTATGCATCCATAGCATCTCGACAGGCTTTCAGAAGGAGGACAAAGTTCTCTGCTTCAGCAGGAGACTTGGGATACTCCCAATCGATATCAAGGCCATCAAAGCCAAAGTCTTTGATTAGCTCGACGGCCGAAGAAGCGAACTTCTCACGACCAGCAGCTGTAGATGCTGGGACAGCGAAATTGGACGAGTAGGTCCAACCGCCAATCGATAGAAGGATCTTCAAAGAACGGTTTTTCCGTTTGAGAAGGTTCAGTTGCTTGAGACAGCCGTACAGATTATCTCCCGTGTCGTTCCAGCTGTCCCCGTTGAAGTGGATGTCTTTATCCGCCCAGAGATCGGTAAGGTAGCTGAAGGATATTAGTGAATGTAGACATCCATGTAAAGCAGTGTCAATGAATACACTTACACTTCCCCGCTATCGGGTCTCACGTTAGCAAATGCGTAGAGAACGTGGGTGAGTTTCTCAGCAGGGAGATCCTGCGGCTTGTGCTTCCTTCCATAAATTGCCCAATTGACGAAATACGCCACAGAGCGATATCCATCGCCTCCACCCATTTTGCTATTTTCAAAATCGAAGTCGAAGTCCTCAGAACTAGAAAATGGCAGCGCGGAGAATTGGAAGTGGGCAATGAGTAGACTAGTAAGGATGACAAGGAGAGGGGCGGCGAAAAGTGCAAGTCGTTGTACTGGCGCCACAGTGGTGAATAATGATGGGATCTTGGTGGTGGGGGATTGAAAAATATTGTAGTCAGGGAAGTTGTCGATGTGAATGTGGCGATACGAGTCTTATTATTTGCCAGGGTTAGAAGCAAGGCAATGTGAGGCTTGGGATGATCGCTTTCAGCTCCAATCATGAGGCGGAGCAGTTCAATGAGTGGAATGGCGACACGTCAAAGCCATGGCTGCTCTTAGCATGTAAAGTCAAAATCCGCTTCCGACACATGTTTCAAGTTGGAGTGCTTATATCATGCAACGTTTTATTCATTGATATCGTTCAGAAGTCTTCTGAAATTGGCTCTAGGCTACCAAATGAAAGAACTTCGATTGGCCATCCACAATACCACCCATGTCTAGCACTACTGGCAGGATGGCAAATTCATAGGAAAGCAGGTGTCCGTGTCCAAGATTGCATGCCCAGATAAAATGGACAATCTGGTCCCTTAAGATAGTCCTAGAAGCTACTGCTGCGCGCGCAGGCTGCTTCATCACAGCCGGCACAGCATGCTCATAGGCACTTGTGACTCCGAGTCCCGCAAGCCACTATCCAAATTAGACTTATACCACAAGTATCAGCCATGCCCACTAGCTATCTTTGCCGATGGGTTTGTTCTTTTGCTGATAGATTTCCATCGACCTTTGCTTGATGTCCTCACTTGAGCAGATCTCAGGAGGCGGTAACGCCTTTCTGTAACTCTCCTCCCTCGGGTCAACAAGCCCATACCCTATCGGATCTCTCTGCCTCAGAAAGCTATCGATTCTCTCCTCTCTGCTGCCAAACGCGGTTGTAGCTTCCTTCCTCCTTCGAATGAGATCTTTGGAAATATTGTTGTGAAGCGCGTCTCGCTGCTCCACGAAGCTCATCCCGTAGTTCCCAGCACGTGTAACCTGTCCAATGCCACCAAGGAAGGCAAAGACAACGATCAAGCCTACAAAGGCGCTGTTAGAGACGTAACGCGGCTGTTGTGTCCCCTTCGCATCTTTCTGATACCAGCGTTCCCAATCCTCCCATGTAGCATTCTGGCTTGGTCCTTCAGGACCACCTCGCCATCCCCGACCAGCGTAGTTCCCCCAGGTATTTGATGGGTCCGATGCATCTCGAGGCTTGACAACGTCCGGTGCACCATTCCATCCTGCTCCATAATGGTCGTAGGCACTTCGTTTGACGGGATCCGATAAAATATCGTTGGCAGCAACCACAAGTCTGTATCTCTCCAGCTTAGTGGAATATGAGAGCCCGTGGCTTGCGATATCATGGTCATGTCGATCCGGGTGGTACAACTTGACAAGCTCGTAAAACCTCTGTTTCGAATACTCGGAGCCTTTCCTTTGGTCGAATATCTGGTACGGCGTAGGAAGAGTATTAGCAGCGGTCACCTCTGGCCAACGAAGCTTTCCATGGTTGTGGCGACTATGGCCATCGGATACCATAGCATAAGAGCGACATTGCTGTTGCTGCGGATGGCTCTGGGAGGTTGCAGGATGACATGATGACGTCTTCGAAGCCGGGAAGCCCTGAAGAGAGTGCAGATTGTTGCATGAAAGCAAAATAGCGGATTTTCTAAACATGGCTAATGGAGAGCCAGCTCGCTCACTGGAACCTCTCGATCATATTGTATCAATGGGCGAGGTCGTGTGATGTAGTCGATGAAGGTTGCTGGTGCGGAGACAATTGCCTCAATCAAGCTCCCCCTCGCTAGTTCCGTAATCGATGTTGACTATCAGCTTATCGATAAGAGTCGCGTCACCTCCTCAAATCTTCTCGATTTCACGCGACCCGAGTTCAAGCTTGTACAAATTCACGCAAAAATCAAGCATCGCGCATTTGAGCGCATTTGATTGAGATGTTTCTTCTCCTTCCTGCACCATGATTAACCAACACATCAAAACCACTCGCTGATCATAAGATGAAGTGGCCTCTCTCGAGACGCCGGCTGCTGTTGAGCAGGTCTCACCATGAATTTGATCATGCCCCAGTAGCATTGCCAGTTGGTCACCTCAAGTTCGATGAATCTTCGGGACAAATGTACACTGAAATGACTGTCTCAACACAAAGCAACGAAGAGCGTGACTGGACGCGTCCTCGCCGCATAGTCCTCAAGTCAGCCAAACACCAACCTCGTCCTCAAAATGGTACTCGATCTCTGGTAGAATCCGCTGTCGAGACCATACTCAAAAATCTACTCGATCTTACCTTTGAAAGTGTCGATTGCTTGCCCAAAACTATGGTGCTCCGAGTTTGGAATCTGGCAAGTGAGAGGTAAGTTACTCCATTTCCTAGAAAACTGACTGGCGCTGAAACGATTTTCCAGATATATCATTCCCTTCTGTGTTTGGGAAATCTTCTCCAAAGTACTCCGTGATGAGAAAGACATACCTCTCAGTCTCCTGAGATCTCGTCACGTCATCCCCTCTCCCCGAATGACCCTTCAAACCTATACCGCTACACTAACCTCCATCCACTTCGACTTCCTCGCTTCGCTAAGCCTCACAACAACATTCCCAGTCCCGCAACTTGTGAAGCTGTCCAGCATTAAGAACCTAGCCATCCTTGAAATCGTTCATACTCCTAGACATGGGGCTCAGAGCGGAATCAGTGATCGTCTGATTCGAGCCTGGCATCGAGCTGCCCTTGATGAAGGTGCCTTTCCCGTACTGAGAATTCTCAAGCTCTGGAACCATAAGGAGGTTACAGAAACATCTCTCACCTATCTCAATAGCTTCCCTATATTAGCTCTGTTCGATGTCAGAAGTTGTTCATTCGATACAAGGTCACGAGCTCTCGCTCGCACGTTAGGATGGAGATCGACTCTCGATGTCGACGTTCTGAGCTTCTTCGAAGCAATGTGTGTTGAACGAGCAGTCATCAAGCGAGCCACCGATGAGAAAGACCCACTACTCATTCGCAGAGCTCCATCCTATCAATTAGACGAAGAAAGCATTGTGACTCGGATTCCACGGGCAGATGTGACAGCATTCATCACGAGCCCAGCCTTCTCGGTGTCAAAGGAGACTGCCGATGCCATTGTACACTGGGACGGCTGGCAGAGGATAGGTGATCTTTCAGAGGAACGTTATCCTGATACGAGCTTCAAGGAGGTACGCTGGGGATTCACCAACCAACATCTCTTCAATAAGTCCCATTCGCTTGAGACCTGGGACTTTCTGACATACACGATCTTCTCCAGAATCGGTCAGTTGAGAAGCGATCGGGATTTGAAGAGGGCAGGTGTCAATATCGGCGAGCAAGTTGTCGTCAATGATGAGCTTGCCAACTCCGTGCCTATGGCTGCGCTTCGTCTTGGTCCTTTTCTCGAAAGCCTCAAACCATCAGTCTACACCAACCCTGTCAAATCGTTCTACGGGAGCGCATACACGGAACGCTCAAATCCTCATTTAACCGAACTCATACGAGACTATCCCAAGAATAAATCCCCTGCCTTGGTAGATATCAGGCCTGCTGTTAGCCCTGACCTGGGAAGCATAGCCTTCTTCAGAACCAAGGCTCCACACCGAAGACCGGATTCTGCTTCCTCGCAAGAATTCGCTAAAGACGAAGCGAATGAGGCAAAGACAGCTGGACTGGGAGAATCGGCAGACTCGAAGAGAAGTTCTTTTGCGGACCCCTTCAAACGTCAAACCAAATTCATGCAGAACAAGAAGCAGAAGTTAGGCGATGTGCTCGATTCCTTCATGTAATGTAAGGACCGAAAGGTTCATTACGGTAGTGGACGAAGTGGGCATTGCGTTCTGATTCAAGGGCGTTGCGGTCGTAGTTATGATACCCAGTTTTGTACAACAGGAGTGTGTAGCTAGATTGACCTGAGCTATGGGAATACGGCGTTTATAGCAAGCGATATGGATGAAATGAGAGAGGGCGAAGTGTCTTACGACTATCGGGGACTTTCATAAACAGAAAGGCCGGCTAGATTCACAATATGAATCAATTTCTGATCCAGTGTCCGGGCGATATCTTGTGGCAATTGACCCGAGTGGCCTGGATTCCGGGACATCGCTGGCAGTTATTCTTTGCTGTGACTTTCTTCTGGACATACAAACGGGCGCCCAGATTTCAGCCAGTGCTGTCAACGTTACCAGATCTCAAGATCGCATACCACATATTCACCATCACCTTGGCACAATCTTCTCAAAAACACCACATGAATCTCATCAAGGTCCCAGTCTTTGAGACTAAATACAGACCTCCAAGGTCGTCACGATCGTACATATTGCATATTCCCTTCCCATGCCCATTCCGAAGACCATGCACGCATTTACCAGCAACCATATCTCCAAGCAGCGATCCAATCCAGTCCGCTTATATGTCTGTGCATAGCAACTTAACCAAATCTGGTCTCCTTGTCCTTGATGGGAACATCACTGCCGGTAGTACTCTTGTATTGACCGCGGATGAAGTCCGAGATCTGCTCATCCTTGGCTTGCTCGACGGCGGACTCGTTGTCTTGGGGTCCAGCACCCATGAACTTCTCTTGGACGAAATCGACTCCTGGGAGGCGTTAGTTCGGAATCGATGATACAGGACAGCTCACGCATACAAGTAATGGTGAATGAGGAGGTGATCGATGGGGCAAATGGCAATCAGGGATCATAAGGGGAAGGTAGCCTACCTTTGTCAATGTAATCCTCGTTCTTCTCACTCTCCTTTCCTCCACCAGCAGCAGAGTTCAGCTTATCGCCAATTCCACCGAGGAAACCACCGCCGCCAGAGGAGCTGCTAGAGCTTTGCTCATTCTGGCCCTGGCCTTGTTGTTGGTTTTGGTTTTGGTTTTGGCCTTGCTGATCACCGCCGGTAAACTTGTTGACGAAGTCCATGTTGATTTATTCTTGGTTTGGTTGGTGAAGTTGACTTTATTGTGTTGTTGACAAGCTTTGGTTTGTGAAATAAGAGGGGCTTATTGTAGAGAGGGCAAGATATAAACGGAGCGCGGAAGTAAGGAAGGAAGGAAATGGTCTCGCACGCAAAAAGCAATACTGAAGTAGGTAAATAGCTCACTCTACCAAGGTAGGTACCTAATAAGGTATTCACAAGCTGGCCATGGCCGACTCGCATATGCTGCCAAGACTACGTCACTTCAAACCTGAGCAATGAAACGGGACAAATATTGCCAGAAAGCGGATCGTGCGATACATCCAAGGCCGGCCTACATCCAACCTGTCATGCTTGTCCAGCTGAAGGTTAGCAGCTGCCAAGGAGCAGAATCTTGCTTTCGAGTGTTTGGGTTGGCTGCGAGATGATGTCGGGTAGCGTGAGGTGGGATAGAAAGAGGAGTATCGCTCCGACCTTGGCGGCGCGGGGTGACTTGATGAGACAAGGGTACTGTAGAGGAGCGGTTGATTGGCATGGGCAATTCCCATGAAAAGCACCAATCTGGGTTCTCGAGTTGGAAGTCAGACGCTATGTCTTCAGCAAGTATTATTCATTGAATGTTCGAGCACAGAGATGGCTCAATGGTTCGACAATTTAGAGATGAAAGTTTCGTATTGCTTGTCGGAGTCAATCACAATCTTATTCTAGGTACAAGAGAGACCGGAGTGTTTCAGATCAAAGTGTTGAACTAATGTCAGGACATCTGAATCCTCCAGTAGAGTGAGCCTGACCATATCCAAAGAAGGCAATCTTGGTTTCCCATCACGTTAAAGAGAGAAATATTGGAGGACATCACACCAGGAAACAAGTCTGCGGGCGGTGTGCCGATAAACAAGCAAGAGACGAGACTTCATCTTAGGCAGTACTCCCACTGGGATAACACTACACCTCCACTACACCTCCACTCGGATTGTCCCATCAAGGTAACGGCACATGTGCAAGCGAGCGAAACCTTGTTCTAGATTATGCTGAAGCATGTAATCTGGTGGCAATCACGAAGACATAATCACCAGAATCAGAAGTCCAATTTTGTCAGCACCTGCTTAGCATTCGATTGTCTCAATGTTGATACACTCAAAGCTCATCGGTAGCCATCCATCCATGTCCTGCTAACATTGCTTTACTTTCCAGCCTCGTCGAAGATGTAGGTAAGGTGGCAACGTCCGCAGTATTGTCGGTCGTGCATAGCAGCCATGAAGACACCGGCGCCGCACTGCAGAACTGTCAGAACATACCAGTTTGATCACAAGGACTGAACACTTACGTCGGGAGTTGGGCACTCTCTGCGAAGACGCTCGATCTTTCCGTCACCGTCAACCTTGTAGTACTTGAGGACAGCCAACTTGGTCTTCTTGCGCTTGTGCTTGATCTTCTTTGGGGTGGTGTACACCTTCTTCTTGCGCTTCTTGGCACCTCCACGGAGACGGAGCACTAGATGAAGAGTGGACTCTTTCTGGATGTTGTAGTCCGAAAGGGTGCGACCATCCTCGAGTTGCTTGCCGGCGAAGATGAGACGTTGCTGGTCGGGTGGGATGCCCTCCTTGTCCTGGATCTTGGACTTGACGTTGTCAATAGTATCCGAGGACTCCACCTCGAGGGTGATAGTCTTGCCCGTCACTGGAAATATGTTAGAAATTGTTCATGCGAAGGCGCCCATGCTGACGAGCAACGCCAGTGGGAGAGGAATCATTTACGGGTCTTCACGAAACTGGAGAGAGAGAAGGATTAGCAGTCTGTCATGATAGCAGAGTGGAAGATATACTTACATCTGCATGATTGCGGCAATCTAAACAACTTCGAAAGTTGTTCTCCTCAATTGTCGATGATCTCGGAAGAAAGAAGTTCGGGAGGCGGAATCGCTATTTGTCGAAAATGTGCGGCCGCCCAGCTAGATTACTGTGCTAGGCCAAAAAGAGACTAGCCACTTAGGGTTTTCGCACACGGAAAGAGCGACTCGCTTGTACCAGTATCGTCGTCGTCGTTCCTCCCAAATTCCATCAACCCTAAAATTTGAACGGCACATCCTTTCAGTGAGTATTAAATGTCCCTAGACTACCCCGCGACATACAGCTAATCCGTATTCTCTCAGAATCAGTCAAGATGGTTAAGAAGAGAGCGTCAAAGTTAGTAACATCCAGGAATCCCAAAATTTCCAATTTCATCTGCGAAAGATATTCTTCGAAATTCCCTGCCCCGCGATCCAGTCTGCGACAGACCTCACCTCACCATAGCTCCACGATCTTCTCAATACAGTCTAAAGTCGACCTTCTGTTATGGAAAGCTAACAGATAACCAGCGGTCGGAACAAGAATGGCCGCGGCCACGTCAAGCCCATCCGCTGCAGCAACTGCTCCCGTTGCACCCCAAAGGATAAGGCAATCAAGCGCTTTACGATCAGGTATGCACCTTCAGGACTTTGAAAGATGAACAATAGCTAACTTCCTTGTGGAAATATGGTAGAGAGCGCGGCAATCAGTTTGTGGCCCTGAAAGCGAACATTCCTTGGGACACTTGGCTGACATGGTGATCTTTCTATAGGAGATATCTCGGACGCTTCCGTATTCCCAGAATACACCGTTCCCAAGATGTACCTGAAGTTGCAATACTGTGTCTCCTGCGCCATCCATGGCAAGATCGTCCGGTATGCAAGCACTCAGATGAACCTTGGTTGAACATCCTTTCTTTAAGAGAACATCAGGGCTGACAATTCTCTCACAGTGTCCGCTCCCGTGAAGGTCGCCGCAACCGTGCTCCTGTAAGTTTGTATCCAATTATCGGTCGGGCATCTGCTAATTCGACATAGCCTCCTCGTGTCCGATACAACAAGGATGGAAAGAAGGTCAACCCCAACCAGGCTGCTGCTAAGACCACCCAGGCATAAGGCATAGGAATTCGTCGAGGGAATCTGGTGTCACTTTGCATGGAAAATGGGATGCACACTCGTGATTGCTAGCTACGAATAAAAAGCTTGCTGCGAAGTCCATATCTTCGGGTTCTGATACTGTAGTGACATGGTGGTTCAAATCAAATCGGGGCAGCATAGAGCAGAAACTATCCCGACCGTTCCAAAACTTCCAGAGGCATTCTTAGAACCACGGATAAGGCCGCCACCGGATGCAATATATCACAGGATCCGGCAGCTTCATGCGAGGGGTTAGAGAAGGCATGGAGACCAGAATGTTACACCAACTAAACTTCTCCACCTATCTTCACGTCCTTGGCCACTAACTGAGTATCGTTTGTTTCAACATGATCAACAGCATCAAGCAGGCGTGCCAATAAGTTACTCAATGGGGCCCAGTCCTGCTTCTGTAAAGCACTTCCCCTATAGAATTGGCTGCCGTGTGAGAAATGTGATATCAGATTGATCAAACAAAAGCTAATGGTCCTCGACGAGCTCTACGCCCAATTCAAAGTAGCATGCTAGAGAGGTAGCCATGCTATTCACTAGTAGGATACTATTTCAGGATCAAGACTCCAAAAACATGTGGTATTACTCATATCTGAAACTCGAATGAAAAGGCTAGCATTTTATGCAGTCAGACCAATCATGTGATGGCCATGCAGCTGAAAGTTGGCAGATACGCCAAGTGCCCCTCCTTCCTGTCCCATCAACCCCTCACTCATTCCAGCCTTGACAAGAAACACGCACCAAAATCTTTCGAGCCCCTAAGACACTCGTTCTCTATCTCATAATGCCAGAATTAGGTGCCCCAGCTGTGAGGATCTCTGCCCGTTTCATGACCTATTGGACCACTTTTCGTCCACGTACTGATCAGGCCGGGGTATTGTAGGAGCAGGATGTTGCTGCTTTGAAGGAAGCTTTCCAACTCTTTGTAAGTTATGCCCTTGGATCCTGATGTTCTGTTGTCAACAGTTAACCGTAAATTAGGACAGCGACAACGATGGTATGTCTTGACAGTTGTCGTCCTCGTCAGAATGCAGGAGTCTGAGCACCACTAGGTGTGATCACCAAGGAAGAGATGTCCGCTGTTATGAATTCTCTCGGACTCAATCCAACCATGTCTGAGATTGAAGACATGATCAACGAAGTAGATCTTGATCAAACTGGCACTGTCGATTTGGAAGGTCAGTACCAGCCTATTTCTTCACCGTATTTGGCTAACATATGCCAGAATTCATCAAGATGATGAGCATCAAGACCAAGCCAGCGAACGCCGATGATGAGATGCGTAGCGCCTTCAATGTCTTCGACAAGGACGGCAGTGGAACTATCTCTGTCGATGAGCTCGGCCAGCTGATGAAGACCTTTGGAGAAAACCTCTCTGATGAGGATCTCAAGATCATGATTCAGGAGGTTGATAAGAACGGCGATGGTCATATTGACTGTAAGCATCTTGCAATTCACTCTTAGACCCTGCTCCATATCTTATGGACATTCAACTGACCCGCTGAGTAGATCAGGAATTTGTCAATTTCTTCTTGGAGAAGTGATTATGGGTTCTTTGGCAGTGGCACGAAATATATATCTACAGACGAGCGAGGCTCTGTAACGGTCATGACTATCTCTATGAATACAAAATACCCATTTGATCAGCCCGATCTGCAACGGTCTCGTATTCTTTCCGTTGTCTTTCGACATTCAACATAATGTTAAAAAAGCTAGCCATCACCTGTAAGCAATTATGGCAAATCCAATGGTATTAAAATCAAAGCCGGAGCCACCACCAAGCCAGCGGTACTTAGAACTAGGAACAAGAAGCGCAACAACTATTCTATCACCCAGCAAGTCCCGCCCAGAGACCGACCGATAAGGTCCCCGCTCAACATGCTTCGATGGGTGTTGTTTGTTTGTAATCGTCACAAACGTCCCCACTGTTGTCGAAATGAGTCTGACACATTCCTCCAATTCCATCACGTACAATGGTCTTCCAACAATCGATTACTGCTGCTGGTGGACCAGGAGCTTTGTCACAAACGTAAACGGAGAGATTCTGGCAGACTCCAATTAACTGGCCTCTGCCAATATGACCATCGCACCAGTGTCCAGTCTGAAGGCACATACAAGGCCTGCTGTAGTCTTGAGGAAGATCGTCGCGTGCAGCGATTACACTGGAAGGGTACTCCGGGGATCAGGCTCTGTAGTGGAATTTTGGGGTCTCTTTGACTAATTGATGAAGTGGACGGCAGCAGACCGAGGTCACTGCGCCGGATGGAACGAGGATTTCATGGCTCGAAAACCTGGCTAGCTGCGAGCATGGAAGATTATGACGTTAAATGTCCTCAAAGATTTGCACGACTTTGGGAATAGATTTTCGCGTAAGGTAAACAGAGTCACAGACTTCGTGTCACTAAAAAAGCTTGTGACATCCGGGACGAATGTTTGTACATTTGGTTATGACACGACGCTCGCCAAACAAAGTTTACGCCTCTGAATCCTCCGCTCGAATCATCTTTAACAACGCAGCTCGAGTCGTATCGTCCTCGACTGCCTTGTCCAAGAGGATCTCGAGCTCCCTCGCGACCAAAGCCTTTTTCTTCGGATCCTTCTCCGCTAAGCGAGCTTGCCACGTCTTCGTGAACGCCGTTATTTGCTGTACGAGTACCTTCTCTAGCTCCTTTCGCGCGTCTAAAACACGATCCACCACTGTGGGAAGCAGCTTACCTTTCGCGAGAGGTGTGATGTAAGCGAGAGGATTAAATAGCTGCTTCCTGTCCTGGAGCTCTTGAATCGTGTCCCAGATCGGAGAAAAGTCGAACTCGGCTGATTGACGAACGATGTCTGGGATCTCCTGCGTCATGAATAGATTCTCAATAAACATGAGATTGCGGATAAGGAACAGTTGGGCGTCCATCATGGTAGATGTGCGTTTGATCACAGTCGCTGCTTTCTGGAGGGATTCCGTGACTTGGTGAACGATCTCATAAAGAACATCGCTTGTGCGCTTGGGATGGTAAGTAATCGTGGCATTGCTGGCTGGAATGCGTGGGTGTACTTACTGGTCTGTCATAGACACCCTCATTGTACATGACCAGAAGTTTGACAGCAGTCTTGACTGTAGGATAGGAGAGGGATACCAAAGGAGCATGACTACCGTGGACCTGAACTTTCTCATCAACGTCCTGGGAGTTTGTCGACTTGGCAGTTTGGTTCGTGATGATCTTTGGTTTCACTGTAACCTTGAGATCTTCTTGACTTGGCTTGAAGTGCTCAATCTCGGTAGCAGCTTCGAGAAACAGGCTATCTAATGATTTCCAGAGATACTTGCTCAATAAAGCCTGGGCTATTGATCTGCGGCTATCTGCCGGCTTGTCATCATCGAAATCATCATCGTTGGAAGCCATGTATATAGTTTCTAGCCAGTTGACTAGACCACATATTCTTTGCAGATCTCCGTTACTGAGGTAAGGTAATAGAAAAATGTGAAGCGTCTCCAGATGCGAGAGAATGTTATTCTCAAGACGGCCCGCATACTCGCTATTCTTGGTGTATGCCTCCAAGGGTTGGTAATCTGCCAGCAAAGGACCATCCTGGAAGAATTGAGTCACCAACTTTTGCTCGTTGTAACAAATGTCGAGTACATGCTGAATACAAACTCGAGCAAATGCTTCGAAATCAGTTTCTGGCTTCTCCTTCGTGGCGAACTTCCGCAGATTCTTCGATACCAAGGTCCCGACAGGTTCGCGACTTTTGAGGAAGGCATCGATCAGCTGGTTATAGAGCTCGTGGTATTGATTGACGTAGGGACTTGAAGCCTTGTCACCGCCCCTCTGGCCGAAAGCAAAATCGGCACTTTTCAAGAGCTTCTGAATCGGCATCCCGAGGCTCTCGTATACGGTTTCGTATTTCCCGTAAAGCAGAATGTACTCGGCAGTTTCATTGTGCTCTTTCACCTTGAGCTCTTTCGAGATCTCATCGCATACATCACGAAGGGCAATCGAGAAGGCACTTTGAACAAGATTAAGCGCTCGTTCTAGTAGTGTTGAGTACCGAGTCTTGTACACCGTTGAATCACGGTAATTTGGCTGCAGCTTTCAGTATCATATCGATCGGAGTGGATGTAGAGCTGACACCTATAGAGGGAAGAACTAGGGAAGGACAGGCTTACGTGTTGGTCCATGAAATCGATGCAAGTGTTCAGATTTATGAGCATATCCAGGAAATCGTCATTTCTCACAAGTCTGCCAGATCCAGGAGCGTTGAGGCGGCGAGTAAGAGGTTCCAAGTAGGCATAGTATTGTAAATCTGTCCCAACCTCATCTGCCAGATCACGAAGACGTTTCTGCTCATCCAATAAGTCTTCACATTGGGCCTGAAACGTAGTCGTTTCTGACTCGACGGTTTTAAATGACTCGGAGAGAGTGGCTAGTAAGTCTAAAGCGGCTGTTGTGTCACAGAGCAATGTGTCAAGATGCCGTTCAGATAAGATAAGTTGGTCTCTATAAAGTCTTGCTTTGTGGTTAGTGACATGCTGACAGCATGAGTGAGGAAGCTGACCGATATTGCTCTTGGCTCTCATCAAGGAGCTCTTCCTCCAAATCGTCAAAGCCATTCGCAAGAATCTTTAGGCCAGGTGAAAATTCTGACACCTCGAATATGTCTGTCGACGTTTCCACCACTGATTCCTTACTGAGAAAGGTCACAGCAGCATCGTAGAAATCACTGTATGATTTGGCTCTCCGAGCGAGTGTCGCTTTAGGAGGACCTTTCAATCCTGCCGACTCTTCAAAAAGCTCCAAGGTTGGGTCTTGGGGACTGGAGATCTGATTGCTTCCCTGGTCATGCGTTAGTGCTACGTCACGGTTACGTGGAGGCTAATGGCTCACGTTGGGCTGCTTTAATAAGGATTCTCTCCTGCGATGGCCTGATGCTTGGGAGGCTTGCTCATCCTTGGTAGAGCGCGATTCCGGCACGTAACTATACCAGGAATCTTCATACATGCTGGGCAGGACTTTGATATTGACCTTCACACGGCTGGACACGTGAGGCTGGCTGGCTGGCTGGCTGAATAATGCTGAGAAGACTCTTCGGAGAGAAGGGCAGGGAGCAGGGATGTCAGCCCAGACTGCAGAGTGCCCAAAGCGTAGCGAAATCGTAGCGTCATGGACAGACGGGGACGGGACGAGGCTGAACGCTGAACGCTGGACATCCATCGATCAAAGGAAGAGAACTCGACGTCTGTCTCGAATGATAGATGACTTTCTAACCAGCGAACAACGGAAAGAGAGCCCTCAAACGAAGTCTACGAGCGTCAATGGACTAAATTCTCCTGTGTTCACGCGTCCACCTTCGAAATGATGCCATCTAGAGCCGCTTCAAGACCCCTTTCAGTTGCGCATCGGGCTATTAGATTGCCCCAAGGGGCATGTGTAGCTCAACGAAGATGCTTCCAAAACCAGGGCAAGTCTCGAGTGGCCGTTGCGACTAGAACGTCCGGATCTCGTACGGCGGGGCTATTTATTTCGGTCGCAATCGGAGGGGGTGTACTCTACTCGTTGGGCTACCCAAGGACTCTCCATGCGGAAGAAATACCGGCCGCTGCGGAAGTCAGATTCGAGGAACCACGAAGGAAGGCCAGCTCTCGCGAAGAGAATCGAGACTTGATCAGTTCGCAACATCTACAAGTCAAAAAGAGTTGGGAAAACCCGGGTGTTTACGCCTGGGGCTCGAACACTGGCAGAGTTGTAGCACCAGACTCAGACGAAATCATTATCAGAGCACCTCGGCGGATACCATATTTTGATGGAAAGCTTATACGAGACTTAAAATTGGACAGGAATTTTGGAGCGGCTATTACTGAGAATGGAGACTTGCTACAGTGGGGCACTGGCTTTTCAACAACGACAACGGCCCCTACACCAACTCTCACAGGCAAAGACCTCGTGAAACTGACTATTTCTCGAGATAGAATCGTGGCTCTTTCGTCAAGTGGAAATGTATACTCCGTTTCTGCCAGCCAAAAGGACCAACAGGCTGGGCCAAAGCCGCTGGAGAGCACTTGGTTTCCCTTCTGGAGTAGCAGATCCAATATCAGTTATCGAAAAATTCAGCTAAAGGACCTTGCTTGGGGAGAAAAGATAGCAGATATCAGTACTGGCCTGGAGCATAGTCTCATCTTGACCACCAAGGGAAGATTGTTTTCTGCTGCAACTGGAACCGAGGATTTCCCTTCCAAAGGACAACTTGGAATTCCGGGCCTCACTTGGACGACACGACCTGAAGGGCCAGCCGATCAACCACATGAGATCAGTACTTTGAAAGGATTTGATATTGCTAAAATCGCGGCTGGAGATTTTCATTCTTTGGCAGCTGATAGAGCTGGCCGAGTCTTTGCTTTTGGAGATAATTCTGTCGGTCAGCTGGGTTTCGATCCGTCCCCCGAGTCGCCGATCATTGATGCACCATCCCTCCTTCCAATTGACAAGCTCTACAAAGGCACATTCTTGGTACCTAAAGTGACAAACATAGCTGCTGGGGGAGTCAACAGCTTCTTCACTATCGATGCTACTAGAATTGCTGGTCAACGCGAAGAAGATCCTCGTGGTCTAGGAAGAGTGACGGCCGATACTTGGGCATGCGGCCAGGGAATCTTCGGAGGTCTGGGAAATGGAAGATGGACGCACGTCCAAGGAGTTCCAACAAAGATCAAGGCTCTATCGGGTCTTTATGAGTATGACGAAGTTAACAGCACAGTCGTTCCGATACGGCTGGCTTCAATGTCCGTGGGCTCTACACACATGTCTGCAGTTATGAACAATATCACGCATTTGAGAGCGAACAAACACAGCTCAGAAAACGATACCAACTGGGGCGCCGATGTGCTTTGGTGGGGAGGCAATGAATTCTACCAAGTCGGGACCGGAAAGAGGAACAATGTGAACAACCCGACATACATTGCGCCTCTTGATGTGGAAGCCGACAAGGAGAAGGGGAGGAGGGAGGAGCACAGATTTCAGATCACGCCAAGAACGAAAATAAAATTTGGCGGGCGGAATGTCAGCGTTGAGCAAAGGATCGAGTGCGGTAGAGGTGCGACGGCTGTGTATTCTGGCACATGATGATTTGATGATATGGATGTACGATACCGTGTATAAGATGGCTCTCAGGCCTGTACTTTACTCCATGGATGTACGATACCGTGTATAAGATGGCTTTCAGGCCTGTACTTTACTCCATCTAGGACTTTAATGTCCTCTGAAAATACCTTCGATTCAATTGCAAAAAGCTATACACTCTCACCCTCGTGTCGAGCTATGTCCTTAGGTTGGTGGTTTGAATTGATAAGGAAATGTGCCTTTCGCATGCAACCCGAGCCATGTAAAGAGCTGTAATGGAACCTTTGATCATTAAGAGAGAATAAAATTGATCCTTATTGGACTATACCGACCTTGGAATTGACGATAATCTCTACTCTTATTCCAATTGTTTAATTGCAGAGTCACAAGAGCGACGGCCATTCGTCGGTTGTAAAGCGCGACGCGGTAACTCGAAATATTTCGTCAGCCTTGCGCCGCCTCTCGCCAACTGTCTCGTGTTGATCTTGCATCGAAGTCGGCTTCAAGCTCGTGCCTGACCTACCAAGTAATTGACCAAAATTCTATTTGCATACGTCTGAGAGGTGCGACGACGATGCGATGATGCCCAGAGATGCACGTCTTTGCGTCGATTAGACCTCTTTGCGACCGTGAGGATGCCACCAGCTGTATGCAGATTCTGGCAGCAAGGGAATTGTCGAAACGGAGGTAAGCATACGTTTGACTTTACTGCCCCAACACAGAAACTGACCTTATGCGCAGACAGGTGTAAGTTCCTCCATACCGACACGAATCCCAACAATCAACCTCTTCCCAACGGCAATCGATACGCTGCTCTTCAGCAAGGAGACAGGTTCGGGTCGCGTGCCAGCAGCACCGACTATCAAAGTCGAGGTGCGAGAGCAGGTACAGAGAAAGGCCTCAAACATACTCAAATAAAGCTAAAGTCCTCATAGGATCTCCTGCCCGCGAATTACCTTATTCACTGGACAAAAAGGCTATAGAGGTTGACTTGACATCCGAAAAGCCACAATGGATATTGTCTGCATACGGGCCGGGCAGATATGCTCCAGCGCAGCTCTTTGGCGGACCTGTGCGAGAGCATAGTTTCGAGGAGATGCGACTCCTACACTACATGGCAGTGG
The DNA here is from genome assembly GCA_026120085.1 of Cadophora luteo-olivacea. Taxonomy (NCBI): domain Eukaryota; kingdom Fungi; phylum Ascomycota; class Leotiomycetes; order Helotiales; family Ploettnerulaceae; genus Cadophora; species Cadophora luteo-olivacea. Next base: position 849,054 of record JALRMC010000015.1, read on the forward strand.
CAGCTGGGAATCCTCAACAAGCAGTATGTCAGGGCCGTAGAGTGAAGGTGCAGAATGCTGATTTGTGCTAGATTCAAGAAGCAGAAAGACTGTGGCAAGCGTCGGAACAGCAGATTCAAACTGCAGCTAGCAATATTGATGGAGCTATAAACTTCATTATCAACTCTGAGAAAGAACACCCGAATCGAATAGATATTGTGAGGGGAGGTCAAGGCGGAGCTGGATCGCAACCGAATCCCTTCAATAATCCGTCATCTTTCCAACAACAAAGGCCTGCCCCAAATCCTTTTGTGGGAGCAAGTCAATCGCCTCAAGGTGCACCCGCTTTCGGTACACCATCCAGCTCGGCTTTTGGAGCTCCCTCTGGAGCTCACTCTGCTCTAGCTGGAGCTTTTGGTCAATCTTCAGCACTTGGCCAGAAACTGAATGCTTTTGGGGGCACGAACCCAGCATTTGGGGCACCTACCCAGCTAGGTTCCAGTGGTTTTGGACAGTCTTCCGCCCTGGGGCAAAGACCGAACCCCTTTGCAGCTTCAACCGCAAACACCTCGACTCCCGCAGCTGCACCGTTTTCCTCCTTTGCTGGCACATCAAATGCGTTTGGTCAAAACCCAGCTTTTGGCGCCCCTACGCAGCCTGCGACAGTCAATCATTTTGGAGTGCCTTCCCAGTCTACAACATCTAACGCATTCGGAGCACCTTCGAATGCTGCTTTTGGGGCTTCCTCACAGACAACTCATCCAAACCCGTTTGGCCAGCCGTCTGTTTCGAACGCAAACTCAAATTCAAATGGTGGGCAAAGTAATCCTCAGCCAAATCCGCTAGGAGGACCACAGCCAGCTTTTGGTGAATCATCTTCATCGAAGAACCCATTCGGAGCTCCAACTCAGCCATCACAAGCTCTTCAAAATCCTTTTGGAGCTTCCGCAGCAACGCAGCCGCAGCCAAATCCTTTTGCTTCAGCAGCGGCAACGCCTTCGGCTCCAGCTGCGTTCAATTCCTTCGGGGCACCTTCAAATCAAACACAGAATGCTAATCCTTTTGGCCCGCCCGTTAATGGTGCACTATCCGCATCCAGTGGCAACCCATTCGCTCCACAATCTCAATCTCAGCCGGCCGTGAATGGGCATGGCTCTAATGTACAGCTCGCAGCTTCACACCCGCAGCCCAGCTCATATATCTCGAAAGACCCTAGTGGTAGGCTCACCATGTTCAAGGGTAAGCGCGTCGCCTACCGAGATGACGAGCCTGGATGCACTGGCTCGGATGGAAGCTGGCAAAGGGTATGGTTTCCTGATGGGCCTCCGGTGTTCAACAAAGACACCCAAGTGGATGATAGCATGTATGATGATAGAATAGAAGCTGCGTACTTGCATGCGAAGCAAACAGGGTCATTCCAAAACGGGATGATGCCGCTGTTACCGCCAAAACGAGAATGGTGTTATTGGGATTTCTGAGTCACGGAACAGGTTAGGGGAGTCACTTGCGTTCGTGGTGGGCATTTGAGGCATTGGTGGACAGGTATCTTCTGTACAGTAGAATTGCATCAGGTAGATGCTGCTTTAAACACGTTGACCAAGTCCTCTCTCCAGCTGAGTCATGGTCAAAATTGCCAACCTCGCTTGACATCTTGCATTTGTTTACCTTTGTGTGTCACATCTGAAGTCCACACATCAAGTCGACTTGACAGACCGGCCCAGGAACGTCTATACAATAATCCCAACCATTCTGTCCGAATCTAGTCTTGCTAATTGCGACGTGACATAGAAATCCATTATCTAAGATGAACTTTTCACTTCCGGCACAGCAAATGGAGTCAAAAATGTTCGTCATCATAGCAGGAAATACCCAGCCAGCTAAGCCAGACCGTTCAAAACTACCTCGGCAGTTGACAACCATCGATAGATCCTACACGAGAGTCCAATTCAGTCCAGTCCATCAAGTTAGATACGCCCCGTTTCCAAAATCCAAATGCCTCTGGCATCGATAGCAGCGTAAGCATATAATCATACAATACAAAAACTCCATGAGCTAGTAGCACCTGCTCTTCCCAAATGCATACATAAGGTAGCCCATGCCGTGGTATCTAGTTACACAATGCAGAAAAACTCATAATAGTACACTCAATTATCGGATCAGAAATGATTGGTGGGAGACCACTCAGTCGACTTCCCAGCTGCCGCCGGTGACATTCGCGCCGGATGTACGGGCTTTGCTTTGCTTGTTTTGGGGCTTTGCGACGCTCATGCCATAATCGTCTTCGTACATCGATGGGTCAGAGCCGTACTCGTCTTCGAAGTCCCAGTGGACTGCTTCTCCGTGGCCAGATAGCATTCCCCTCCATTCGCCAGCGGCAATTTTGGAAGCAATGCTGAGCATCAGCTGAAAAAGGTGGCTAGGTGGGCTTAGCAAGATTTCACAAGTTTTCTGGATGATTGCGGTTGGGAGATGCTTGGCAGTACGCAGGCGACGTTGTGCTTGCTTCGGTGGTGAAAAGAGATTGACCGCTGCTGGTAGAGGTGATAGTGCTCGTCGCCTTGAATTACTACTCGTTGTGGCTCGATGGCGGACAGTTGGTTTTATGGTTGGTGGTGTGACGATTTCGAAATGTTCTTCATCGGACTTCTCACTACCGTCATGTACCAGAGTTGGTGGCGTTCTTGGAGGAGGGGATAAACTCCTGGGATTAGAACGTGTCTGGGTTATAGTGTTTCTCCCACACATGTTGGGGGTCTCGGGAGTCACAGTGAGTTCGGATGCGTCGCGGGAGTGAAGCAGACGCTTTGGAAGGACAATATTCTCATGCGGGTAAGGATAAGTCGATGTTGGCGAAGCTGGCTCCGAAGCAGGGGGCGATGGAGGGGCGAGAGGCGAGTGCCATGATTGTACACTGTGGAATGACTCGACACTTGAGGAACGATCCGAGCTCGTTTCGAAGGTCGTTGAGCACCGAAGTGGAGATTTGGTGCGTTGTTTCGAGGGAGGGCTGGTAATCAAGGAGAGAAAGGGAGGTGCAGTGACCGATCGGTTGCAGTCCTGTATTGAAAGGGGCTTTCTGAGTTCGATGGACTCGCTTTCGAGTCTTTTGGCTGATGGCTTAACGCCACTTCTTGGAGTCATGGTCGTGTCATCTGATGCGTCGCTATAGCAGTCGCCTTCTTCGTCTATTCCAGCATAGGAACCGAAGATGTATTCGGATTCTGGAGTATCTAGCAAGGATGGTTCTAGAGGATGAATGTCAATCGGCTCCGAGTCGCTAAGCTGTTCTAGAGATTCTGGCATGCAGGTTCTAGGACTCAATGTTTCAACGGCCTCGATGAATTGCCGTATCCCACTTGCTGATTCTGGCCCGGATATTTCGAAATCTCTATGGGGTGTAGGTGGACTTGTAGGTCTCCCATTGGGAGCAGAAACTTCGGGAGCTGGGCATGGGGTTGTATGCCGCGACTCGGCAATGGGTAAGATGGTCTGGCTGTCGTCTGGTGTTGTAGCTTGCAACAATGGTGATGGCTTGGGTGAAACATCTCCCTGTGGCCTCTCAATAGGTCTCCAAGGCCTCTTCTTCACAGGTGTTACTGGCTTCTCAGGAAGTTCCACGACGAAGTCTCTCTGAAACGGGCAAGCAGTCTTCTCATATCGCAGAACTTGTTCCAGGACTTTCTTGAGCTCCTCTACCATTACACCCTCATCTGCAGTCTTGTTCGGGACTTCGATACGCCAGTATTGTGGAGGTCTGATTTGTAGGACAAATTTGCCAGACAAATCAACACACCATGCTTGAGATTTTGGTAGTATCGGACGTAATGCATTTGCGCAATTTAGAAAAGCTACCGATCCTGGGGCTCTGTATATACGCAATGGACCTGGGCTTCGGTCAGTATAAGACACGAGAAAGGCGACATTCTTTAAGCTAAACATTCTTCATACCAACTGCAATGGTTCTCTCGAAACGAGAAACCCATGATAAGGTTCCTGGCTCTTCCTCAACAACTACAGAGCCATTGCTCGAGGTTGGTCTCGAAGCAGGTTTCGAAGATGTTGTGAATGATATGATGCGAACTGAAGGAAGGGTAAACAGAATCTCAATCTGCGGATCAGGACTACTCGAAGCAAGTCGGCCTACCGGGAGGCTGGACGAACGCCGTGGACCAGGAGTTGTTGGTGTAGAAGCCATAGCGGGCTCTTCGAAGAACGAGCTGCTCTTATTGCTTGCTGATCATGATAGCTTGAGGAGTGGTACGACCGAGAGCACACTCGAGGGATGAGGGATGAGGGATGTTGCGGTCTCGATCCTGTGGATGGCGAGAACTTGCTTCCACAGAAGACTTGAATTCGGGGTCTCGCTGGTGGAGGACTTCCCAGATCAATGCAAAGGTCCAGCGCACTGGCCTTCGACCACTGATATGCGCGTACAAGTTACAAGTCGGCGAAAGCTCGTGTGCAAATGAGTAGGTAGGTATTTAGGTATCGATGGTTTTGGAATAATATGGTATAGGGCTCGTAGGTAAGGTACGGTACGACGGGAATCTCACACGCGGGCGCGATTGTCCCCATAGTTCAGTGGCCAGTGGGCACTAGGGAGGGGGAGGCACCTGGCACTGCTCTGCACTGACTGCACTGCACTGGCCACTGGCCACTGGCAACTACCCATCCTCCACCAGCCTCCCGTCCCGTCCTCGACGCGAGGCGCTACCTTAGCTACGCTGACGATTACCTAAGTAAGTAGGTAGGTAGGTAGGTAAGGTAACTACAGCTACCTAGGTATGGTACCTACCTAAGCAACAGTAAGGAGGAGCCTGGGAGCTGGAGCTGCAGCTCCTTTGCCGCTTGTCGCCTGCCTTGCCCGCACCGGCCCTCTGCGCCCTCTGCCCCGGCAGCCCGGCACAGACCAGCCGCCCCAGAGCCCCAGCAAGTGCGCACCTGCAGCACTGACGTTGCACCCAAATTCTGGGAATCCAGAGTGCATCCCTCTCCCTCTCCCTCTCCCTCTCCCTCTCCCTCTCCCTCTCCCTCTCCCTCTCCCACCAGCTTCTTCATTTACAAATAACCTAACCTACCCTAACCTAGAGCTGGCATCGGATCATAAGAGCAACATTATATTATATTATGGCGGAGAGCAGACCCAAAACCAAAACCCAGAAGCCACTTCTGACCCAGGAACGGCTCAAGAAGAAACTTGCAGTGTCCAACTTCGACCCTAATGCTATTCTTCGTGGAGCACAACTGACAGTTGTTGGAGGTCAGCCTACCTTCATACGCCATGTCCTGCTTCAAATGCTCTACTGACGTCGTGAAGCTCTACGAGCTCTCCAGAACCCCGCTATTTTCACTTCGGAACATTATAAACAGGCTGCTATAGCTGTGGGAGCAGGCATAGCCATTCGACTGCTCATCTTCATTCCCGTAAGGATCACCCCGCTCCTGCGAATTTGGAGGTCGAGGTTACTAAAACACCCCGCAGGTCATAGGGATCAAAGTCCTCCTATGGTTTCTAAGCTTCATCTTCGATTTCACAAATTCCACATGGGACGACGACATTGTCAGCGGGCTTGACTTCATACAGAACTACGTACTGCAAGTTCCTTTCTTTCTCATGACATTAATGAGGTACATTACGCCGACTCTAGATAATATGTATGTCTATCTGCTGCCTACCTATACCATCGTATACTGATAGAAGCCTAGGTTTATGGATTCCCTTGCCTGGGTAGACCAAACATACTACGCGAAGCATAAAGGGGAAGATGTTGCGACTCTACGAGAGACTTACTACCCGAATCTGCGGAAATACCCGACGAGGGACGGGAGCACAAACTCGACAAGCACCGCAGAGGCTGTCACAATGTTTTTGATGAAGTTTGGAAAGAAGGCCGGGCTGTCTCTCGCTGTCTTTGCCCTTTCATACATCCCATATGTTGGGCGTCTGGTGCTTCCCGCTGCCAGTTTCTATACATTCAACTCTGTGGCAGGTCTTGGCCCGGCAGCAATTGTATTTGGAACTGGTATATTCTTGCCTAAGAGATACCTTGTGATCTTTCTGCAGAGCTATTTCTCTTCTAGGAGTCTGATGAGAGAGCTTGTGAGTTGTTTTCTCCTATATAGCTGCACTCTCTCAATTCCCGGTTCTCAGCTGGATAGTTTTGCATATTGCGAAGTTCCGAATGAGAATGCAAAATCGAAACTGGTGACTTGGCATTGACTGACTGCTTCCTCAGCTTGAGCCATACTTCTCCAGAATCAGGTTCACCAAGGAGCAAAAGAAGCACTGGTTCCACGATAGAGAAGGGCTCCTATTCGGGTTCGGTGTTGGATTTTATATCTTTCTACGAATCCCTTTATTGGGAGTTCTCATCTACGGAATTGCCGAAGCATCAACAGCATATCTCATTACCAAGGTCACCGACCCCCCTCCACCACCAGCTCAAAGTGAAGGGTTTGCTGCCAGCCAACAACAATGGAAGAACAAACATGAGTTCTTAAACCTTAAATTGTCGAACCTTGATGCCCATACTGGACATGGCAACTCGAGCTCAAATCAGGCTGCTCAAAATCCATTGGAAATTGGTAGCTCGTCTGGAGTTCCTTCAGGTCCACCACCGCCATACACGGAATTGAGATCAAGGTAGCCTGACCAGCGCAAGCAAAACAAGTAATACAGCCGGACTGCCTAGTATATCTGACGTCAGCCATGAGAAACGACAACATGACTCCCGAAGTGGAATATAAGTACATAATACGGGTTTGATTATCGTCGGGCTCACAGCAAGACGGTATCATTCCGCCCAAATAAAATAATAAAAGCGATTTCATTACTCATAGGAAATCCCACTTCAAGTAAGGAAAATCACTAAGTGCTCTGGATACATATACTTTGACTAGTTAGTGGTGTGTCTGGATTCGGCTTCTTTCAAAGAGGGGCAACCAGCCGATAACGTCGGCCAGCTCTTATCGGCCGCCAAAGAGCTCCTATTCGTTCTTGTGACAGGACAAAACAGTGATGATGGCAATACCGATCCCACTACTGGCATGACATTGATATGCGGGGTTACTTGTAATCTTCAAACTGCACAATTTCACTCTCCTCAAATTCGACAATCATCGTTGTATTCTCATTTAGACGTTGTTGTTTCAGCTTTCATCTCAGCCAAGAATTACCCCACCAAGCTATACCCCACCTTCATCCTTCGTCCTCGTCACAAGCAACATGGGCAAGGCCGGAATTCGAAACATCTGTCCAGTTTCTCTGGATATTCCAGCAGAGAAACAACCACAGCTCCATAATCGCTGGCATCCAGATATCCCCTTTACTGGATCTATCAAAAATGGGGAAACTGTGAAAATCGAATGTGTATGTGCTCAAGTGCTGCTCTAACTTCCACCACTGATACCTCCTAGGTGGATTGGACGGGCGGACAAATTGGTACAAACCATAGAACTGTTATCGTGCTTGTTGTTTGCTCATAGTGCTCAGGAAACAATGATAGTGCCGACGATGTTAAAAACGTTGATCTTACCAAGATCCATTACCTTTCTGGACCATTCGAGATCGAGACTGCTGAGCCTGGAGATGTCTTGCTTGTGCAAATTATGGATGTTCAGCCACATCAGGATCATCCTTGGGGTTTTGTTAGTACTTGCTTATCGTCCTTTGGCACTGAACTGACTTGTGGGTAGACTGGTTAGTAGGATCCTTGGATTATGGTCTTCGGTGCTAAGATCAATGAACAGGCGTCTTTGAAAAGAACAACGGCGGTGGCTTCTTGGATGAGCTCTATCCCTCTGCGTAAGTCGGTCCCTATTTTTGCGTCTCCGAAAAGTCGATTCTCGGTAAAATCTTCTGTTGGATACCTTTTCCAGTATCAATGTCGGAGGCACGCCTCGGACCTTTTTTAGTTGTTGATGGATGTTGTCCTGACCAGAGATTTGGAACCGCACCTTTGAGCACTTCCGTACATTAAAGCCCCGGTGGTTAATACCGCCGAAGTATTGAAAAATTGCAGCGTTCGTGGTAAACGCTTACCATCTTCGTTTGTGCTGACAGTTTGCAGAGCCAAGGCAATTTGGGATTTTGAGGGCATCTACTGCACCTCTCGCCACCTCCCACACGTTAAGTTTCCCGGCTTGATCCATCCAGGTATCCTAGGCTGTGCTCCATCTGCCGAAGTCAGTATTCTACACATGTTCTTAGCGGTAATGCCTACTCATTAAACAGGTCCTCTCGACGTGGAATAAGCGAGAAGGCGAGTTGATCGCCGCAAACAAGCTCGACCGAATCGTTGCCCAGCCACCCAACCCACAGAACGTCCACGCTGGCTCAGCTAGCGAAGAGATCAAAGAGAAAGTTGGGCGTGAAGGAGCGAGAACTATCCCAGGTCAGTCTTCTCCTTCCCGATAGCGCCGATAGCGTGACTCGAGCGAAGACTGATATAGCTAGGACGTCCCGAACATGGTGGAAATTGTGATATCAAGAACCTCAGTCGCGGGAGCAAAGTTTACTTACCCGTTCACGTCAAAGGTGCTAAATTTAGCGTCGGAGATCTACACTTCTCGCAAGGAGATGGAGAGATTTCTTTCTGTGGTGCCATTGAAATGTCCGGTGTAATTACTATCAATTTCACCGTCATGAAAAATGGTATGGCAGACCTGGGCATGAAGTCTCCTATTTATCTGCCTGGACCAGTGGAGCCTCACTATGGCCCTGGACGCTACTTGACCTTTGAAGGATTCTCGGTTGATCAACATGGCAAGCAGGTGAGTGCTTTTGCGGCCGAAGGAATGTGGCAAAACTGACTGGTGATATAGCATTATATGGATGTCACTGTAGCCTACAGACAGACCATCCTTCGTGAGCCTCCCTTTGAAAGGTATGGCCAGGCACTAACTGCTTCCAGGATGTATCGAGTACCTCCGCCGCTTTGGCTACTCAGATTATCAGGTCTACCTCCTTCTCTCTTGCGCTCCGGTGCAAGGGCACGTCGCTGGCATCGTTGATATCCCAAAGTGAGCCTTCCCTAAGTCATATGTCAGATGTCACAAATTCTTTCTCTAACATTCGCAGCGCTTGTACGACCCTCGGCCTCCCAATGGACATCTTCGACTTCGACATCTCACCAAGTGGTGCAGCCGAGAAACTGGACATGGGAAGCTGTGCCTACGAGACTGGCGTCACGGAAGGTGTAGTTGCTCATGGAGGAGGGAACAGTGAGCATAGCTTTGGTGGTGGATTGACGTTCAAGGAGAAAACTACTGTGGTAGAGGACCTGAAGGAGAAAATCATAGGTTCTTGAGTGGGACGCTCCGGATCCTTTGATACTTGGCGGCGGTCATATGGACCAGATGTCACTCAATTGTTTTGTTAAATTCCAGTCAATATACGCTTCTTCCAACGCAAGGATCTCTATGGCCGTGTGGTCGTTGTAGGATGTTCATCTATTTAGCTTTCAGTCGATCCGTCGAGAGTTAGCCAGAAAGCCCCCCTCTAGCCATTTTACGGGCCCTCTGGTCCCTTCGGTTGTGATTTGCCCTCGATCCTTTATTAGCCTCCTTCCGGTTTCTAGCAGCTTCGGTCTCCTTGTCACCAGTTGGGCCAGCAACATTGCCACGGCCTCTCCCTCTACCACCACGAGGCGCTCCTCTAAGCCTGCCCCCTCTGCCACGGTCATTCGCATTGTCAGAGTCCTCTGTGCCAGAGCCGGCAGGACTAGCTTTCCAAGCAGAAGGGCCTAACTCTCGCTGTGCACCCTTGAAAGAGGTAAACTTCGCCTCCAGTCGCCTCATCTGTCTAGGGTCCCTGGAGAGCATGAGTCCCCATCCCTCGATCGCCTCATCTGTCATGCCAGTCTCGTCTCTGAGAGTCTGTCTTAGCTTTCCTCTCCGGGTTGCGGCATCGCGACCGAAGAGCTCTGGTGTTGACTTGTATGTTCGGAAAAGGGATTCATCATGAGCATCTCGGACATCCAAATTGGTCTCCTCGGGGTTGTTTCCGGGGGTTGCGGAGTCCACAGTGCCCCCAACGTCTTCGACATCGTATGTATCGTCTCGTTCGTCGTCGTCTGAGTCAAATGCTGCCAGGGCTGACAAGATCGCTGCTTTGCTTGGTGCATTCAATCGATCCTGAAGAACGTCATCCGCGGTCTTCTCTGGGTTTTGGCGGCCAAAGTGTAATCTTGATGTATCAACAGCGAGTCGGTCAAACTCGTCATCGTCAAAAACATTGCGACGAGTTGGTAATTGCGGAGGCGTAGAGCTAGGTGCCATATCGGGTATATGCTGAAGGTTTGAATCGCTGTAAACTGTTAGCATTACCGCTTTGGACATATGATATGGTATAACTTACAGCTCTTCTGAACGATCAGCATATTCAAGATATTGTGGCAAAGATCCTTCCAAGAGGTGACCGATGACTTGCTCGACATTGTCTTCGTACTCATCCAGTAATTTGACAACAAATCTCGATCCAAGGTCCGGGAAGAGATCCTGGACTTGATAAATTAAGCTCATCCGGTGCACATGGATTTTTTCATGGCCCGATGCATTGATGGCTATACTCTTGCCTTTGCTGACTTTCTTTTTGCTCACTCTTGCCGGTCTTACGCTGGCGAGAGGCTTCTTAAATTCAGCAAGAGACTTGAGGATCGACTTCGCCCTTACAGATCCAGTACCACTTGCATCGATTCTTTGTTGGACTTGCTTGAGAAGCGGTGTTTCGGTAACGAGCTCAGCCACCAGCGAGTCGTTAACGTTTGTAGGCCCTGCTTTGTGAGCATCCGCTGCAGCCTTCAGAGAGTAAAGTTGGTCAACGAGGGATGAGGAATTGGGCTTCTCTCCTTCTGTTAGACCTATCAAACAGAGATAAAGGGTTGAGACAATGGCCTTTCGTAAAGGAGGATTCATGATCTTGAAACAACTGATGAGAGCATCCACGAAATCGCTTCCAGCCATGAAAAATGCAGCCGTTTGAGGTGATGCATGGAGCAGGTGATCTAGTCGTTTGAGTCTCGACTCAACTGTTTTCAGGTCTCCTTTGAGCCCGGCGTCGAGCTCCTTTATCATATAAGTCTTCAGAGAAGCCAGAGAGACCTCCAAGGAAGACGTATGTTTGGTCCACACGAGAGTGACGAGTTTCCCGCCATTGCTCTGCCCGTAGATCTTGCTGAGATCTGCCAGAAAATCCCAAGAAAGAATCGACTCTGGAGGATGCTCGAAATCTAGAAGTCGATTTGACAACAGGAACGATAACTTCCGCAGCTGTTTCTCCTTAGATAGGTCGGAGGCGGATGAATTCCCCTGTGACAAAGCTGTTTCCGAAGCATAAGAAGTGAGGAAGGCTGGTAAGGATTCATCTGTGGTTGATGAGCGGGCAAATTCAGAGGCGGGTAAGGCCAGGTGAGCTCCAGCAAGGGCAATCCAGGCATCGAGACAAGCCTCCCATTCTTCTGGGACAATATGATTCCTCCAAGCCGCTTCCGGGAAAGGGACAAAGTTTGGAATGCTGGAAAGAGCCATTTGAAAAGTCTTGACGAAGTCAGAAGAAGGCTGAGTAAGGACAGGAGACCTATACGAAATAAGCCCTACTTAAGAGCATCAGGGTCGCTCAAATTCACCTCCATTCATGACCAAATCCAATATCCTCGCCGTTTGACTCAGCATGAGTGATTGTCTCGTCTCGTCTCGTCTCGTCCACTGTGGGTGCATTTCGGTGATGACAACGCCATGCAGCAAGGCTGAATGGTCGAATCCAATAGAAGGCGTCACCAATCAAAGCCCGCCTCGCTAGTTTAGCGCCAAGACTTCCAGCCCACATTCTTTTTTCAAGATCCGCAGCCGCCCTCTTCTCCCCTCATCGACAACTGCAACCTGCAAGCCAGATCACCTTCATCACTTTGCCGAATCTCAAACGATCGAGTCGTGAAGGACTACCCATACAACAAAATGTCTTACCAAAAGCCAGAGAAGGAGTTCGGCGAGGGCCCAGTACGTCGCGCCACTAGAATCTTCGAGGGCGCATACTGACTTCACTTTCATAGAAAACCCACAAGATCCGCATTACCTTGACCAGCCGAAAGGTCCAATCTCTCGAGAAGGTCTGCCAGGAGCTCATTGAGCGTGCGAAGGGAAAGGATCTCCGCGTCAAGGGCCCTGTCCGTCTCCCAACCAAGACCCTCAAGGTCACCACCAGAAAGACCCCCTGTGGTGAAGGTTCCAAGACTTGGGACACTTTCGAGATGAGAATCCACAAGCGCCTCATTGAGTATGTAATCTGCCATGCCGAAGTTACCGCAATGCTAATTTATATACAGTCTCAACGCCCCCACCGAGGTTGTCAAGCAAATCATCATCAACATCGAGGCTGGTGTCGAGGTCGAGGTTACGATTGCTGCTTAGGTGTAGCTCGTGGATGGATACTTGCTGGTGGATAGGGCATTGGTAGCATACAACTTCCACGCTGTGAAGGAAGATTCTCAATACAAAAGCTGCTTTTGAGAAACCACGTCAGGATGCCGATTGTGACTTATTGACTTGCCTGTGTGATTGCATTTGACAGCCATGATGTTCTGTATAAATGTAGAATCTTACTAGACGGCATGTATTGCTTGTTCCTAAGACTAAACAGCCACACCCTCACATCACCTCCCGGCGCAAAGGTTTACATGAAGCTACCAAACAGCATTTGGCTGCTCTGGCTAAAACTCGGTGTTCCCTGCTCGAGTGCAGCATGGTAAACGCCCAAGTTTCTGTTTCTAACCTATATCGAAATAAAATTACGTTTCTCCAAACATACCAAACATGTCGCGATGCCAGAGTGGTTAATGGGTAAGACTTGAATTTATAATTTAGTCATCTTATGGTTTCGGCCTCGTAGGTTCAAATCGTACGTGCTGCTTTATTCATTCTACGTCAATTAAAAGACTGATAAGAAGTAGCTGCTCGCGACGAAAAAAGTGCCTGTTCTTTTTTGTATCTTTAGTTGAGTGTGCGGGGCGACGCTGGCTGATATGCGAAGCGAACGGTGTGCCTGGATTACGAGAACTGGTAGTCAGCTCTTTTCAGTATAGATAAAAATAACTACTATGTATTCGTTGTTGATTGTTTTCCCTGCTTCTTCTTTAAGTTCGCCTTGTATTATTGTATCTCGCATGCTCTAGGTGCCCCTCCTCTTGAAGGATGTTGATTCTCGCATTTTACTTCGATTCTCCTGGTGCATTTCCTAGGAACGGATGTTTAGATATCTCCAGGACCAGGTTCAGGAACATTAACTGCAATTGCAAATGCCGTTAGCCGTGATTATTTACCAGTGGCCAATAACATACCAGGGCATATAATACGGCAATTTGACAGAGTTTCCTATTCGCAACTAGTTTGAATAGTTTGAAATACCCTTAGTTACTAGTACACGTCCAAGGAATACGCAGAATTCACAAAGACTAGCTATTGAGACTAAAAGTCAGCAAGGGTACTGGAAATGAGAGCTTAATTGGCTCTACTCCGACTTTGATGGTACTCTATTGTAATTGTTCTGTGTCACATGCTTGCCTTAGAAGGGAGACGAAATAAGAAGAGAGAGAGAACTCTTTCTGGGCAATCTAATCGCTAGTAACATATCACAGCGAAAGCTGGATGTTTAACAACATCTTGTTATGACACCTCCAGTGAGGCACCAGGCGAGGTCTTTTGTACAGCGAATGGGAATATGAGTCTCCAAATCCTGGTCCATACGCCTGGGAAGGTAAATACGATTAGGAAACTTACTTAATTACTACTTAAAAACAACTTAGACAACTTAAATAATGGAAACAACGGGGGTTCGATATGCCATCAGATAGTCTCAAGTTGATACTTCATCTGATAATAAAATTGTTTCCTTATCCTTTTATGTATTCGATCTTGATTAGGATTACTTAATAATCTATGAATATCTATAACAGATGGATCCAAAATGCAAGTAAAAATGTAATAAGGATGAAAAGTACATACATGCTAAGACTATGAGAAACAGCGAATAGCCGGGTAGCAGGAGCAAAAGTATAGCGGTGTCTTTGGGAATCAGCCGTTCTGGAGATTTACTCGGGGATTTTCCTGGATGGAGACCAGCTAGCGATGAGAGACTTACTGGAAGCCAGCGGTTTGACAAGGAATGGCAGGCAATACTTTCATTTGGGAAGCGAACTGAACCGTTCTGGTAGTGAGAATTGCTCGGGAACCGAATTGTATGGGGAAGGATTTCAACGGCCTCTCATGGACCGAGGGCGTGGGAAGGGAGGTTGAATCTAAAGGACAATTCGGACAGAGCGGGACAGCATGATCAATAACATATTCTAAATAATCCAAAAGATGCCAATTCCCAGGCACTTCAGCTAGGCGAGAAAGAGGTACCCAAGTGGGAAAACCCGAAAAACTATAATCTGGATGGGAGTAATATGTCAGGAACAGGAATTGTCGGAAATCGGTGCTCTAGAAAGTCTTGAGAGTGTCATACCGGGGAACCCGAAAAAGCACAATTTTTGACGAAATGGTGCTTTGAATGCGCCCAATAGCATGCAATGAATTAAGCTTTGGCTTGGGAAAAGAAAAGTGCAATGCTTGTACATTTGGGAAAGGAGGAGGGAAATAGTCCCATTCCCTAGCAAATCAGAGATTATTTGGAGTGATAGCCCTTCCTGCGAATGACCTCTGGAAATTGGAAATGGGCTTCCTGTTGCCGAACTTGCACAAATGTGGCATTCCTGTGAGAATCACCACCTTCCCCATAGAAACAATCCATACGGTGCTGAATCAAGCAAGATGCATTTGCTAAACCCCAAAACTCCGTAGCGGCGTAGCATGTGCATACCATTCTCGGTTCCCACTCCCTGGCCCCAAAATTAAACCTCCTTCTCTCCACCAGCAAGCACGATCCGCGTCTTCTCCTCAATCGAAAACATCACCGTCCCACCCTTCAGCGCAGCAATCAGCATCGGTACTGCCTCATCTTTGAAATCATCACTCGTCCTCAGCCTCTCGAGATCATCTGCAAACTCTGCCGTCAAGCGCTGCATATAGAACTGGGAGAATGCAGCCTCGATTTCTGCTTGGGTGGGCTCTCTTGATGATGATTCCTTGTCACGGACCTGAGAAAATCAGTCGGGCTCGTATAAGAGAGGTGGAAGAGTGGGGAGAGAGGCTGACGGTATTCTCCTCAGCAGCTGACGGCGATGATGTTCTAGCGTCCTCAGAGGCAGATGCTTTGCTCTTGACCTGCTTACTGGGTCTCTCGGGTTCGCTGTCAGAGCTGTCAGATGAAACTGCACTTCGTCAACATCTTGCTTTGAATACATCTAAGTGACGCACCTTCAGTTCTCGACTGTCTCTTCCTATGCCGCTTTGGCTTGGCCCTTGTTTTTGGTGCCATTTCTGGTATCTGTTCTGTTTTGGAAAAGGAAAGGATTCGTCTTTTGGAGGAGAATTTATTTCATGAGACGATCACGTGCGAAATGCAGAGTGACACCAACCTTAGAGGAAGGCGCTGTCCTGAGTACACTGTCCTAAAACAAGCAAATCAAAATTAATAGGCAACAGTTGCTTAGAGAAGTCTTAACAGTACCACGTCGATAACTTAATTATCTGTTGCGTAACAATTCTGGTTACATTACTGTACTCAGGCCTGCGTTCCCCTTTAAGGAAGAGCAAGGCTGCGTACGACTCCAATGAAGGTAAGGATCTTGAAGAAGAAGAAAATCAATTAAGCTATTGGACATGTGATTCACACAGGACATTAATACCAGACATCAAATTTCGTTGAGGTTATGTTGCAAGCTCGGGGTAGATGTGCACGAGGCCTATGCGACTCTGCAACCATCGAAAGTAATAATTATCATTAATTTATGCACAAGTATCAAGAAAACAGAATGGTATCATCCAGGTGCACCATGTCATATGTCGCGAACGCGTTTCCATCCAATCATCCAATCCCCGTCTTTTGTTCGTCTCATGCAACTCCGTGACATGCGTATGTCCGTTTCTCCTTCCTCACGGCCCAACCTTTGAAAGCGATCACCATAACGATCCAAGCCATTAGGAAGGTAATGACTCCCATGGAGACGGTGAAAATGAACATTGCTTCGAGTCCGTTATCTTCCATTGCCATGACTGTGTCTCGAGCCTGAAGAAATGTCAGCTTTTACGAGGACGTCTGGGGAAGCTAAGCAGCTTACGCTTGCCATGAAAATCATGCCTCCGGCCATCAAACAAAATGCTGTGATGAGCTCTGTCGGTGGCCTTCCTGGTAATACTGAGATAGGCGGCGACATGTAATAAAGGATGTATGTTCCACCACGAGCAAATGCAGCTCCCATCAGCAAGGTACCCCACTGTGTGTGGATCATCGTGGAGACCATGGACTCCTGATGATGAGAGCTCATCATCTTACCAAGTAGGAAAATGACTAGCGAAGGAAGAGGATTCATCGAGAATCGGTAACTCCTAGGCTCCTCGGTTGCTTCTGGCCCTCCAGCGTGATAAGGGAAGTGTGACATCGTGGATCCTTTGGTGGTATTAATTAGGCTTCGGACGTTCTTGGACTCAATGATCATGCCGCACTGAGAAGTGTCAGCTAGCTTCAGAAATCTGCATGTCTCGACTTACCAATCCGCCACCGAAGAACATAAGTGTAAGTGAGAGATGCTCGAGATCTTGGGCTGTCCAATCTTTACCCCATGCAGCCAAATGCTCCAGAAAGACATTCGTAGAGCCGTAGAAGAAGATCAAGAAGCTCTCTACGAACTCTGCTGATGGTCGATTATTCTGTGATGAACCAATGTTCCATGCCCATCCGATGTCGGCAAAACAGCCAGCCCATCGCCCTAGCGTCAGGATGCCATACCAAAAAAACACGCCTCCTTTGATGAAGTGTGCCAGGCCGCTGAATACTCGAGATCCCATCTGGTTTGGTCAGAAAAGCCATTTCAAATAGGTTCGTGAACTCACAAAGAAGCCACCATATGTGACAATGCCACTTGCGATGGCAATAAATCCCAAAATCAACACCAGGCGATCGATGGTGTCGTAAGGAAATTCCAGGACTTTTATCAAGCGAGACGGAATGAGAGCTGGGATTTTGTTCGTCAAATATGTATCCACGGCAGTGCCATGCATCAAGCCATGCTTTTCCTCGACTTCTTCGTCCTCAGTCTGTAGCTGTAGCTCCGGGAGGTTGTCGATGGAGTCGATAGTGGCAAGCGAGTTACTTCTAAGAGATTCGGTATCCGGCTCAGTGCCCTGTCCGCTGTCATTAGATAGTCGGTGAATCTGCGCCTGTCTCATAGAATATATGCGCTGATGCTCTGTGATTGCTTCTGTAGAAACGGGGGTGGATTCGGCAGTCGTTGAGCGAGTTTTCCGTGCATATGCATGTATCACTCCCATGACCATTTGTGCGCCCATCAACCATGTCAGAACCCAACCAAGCTTGTGATGTGCATTATTGGGGTACAAATCGGGGGTGCTGGCATTATAAATGCTGGCCAGTAGAATACCAGTCGCATTGACCGCCAGGAAAACGATTTGGCTCGGAAGACTGAACCGCGATCGAGAAATCGAGAACATCACGCCTGTGAACTTTATTAGAAGGACACATCTCCGTATTGGCCAAGAAACACCCACTGATTGGCAAGACAAACACCCAGCCAATTGTCATAAGCACTATGTGCGCCGACATGAGCTCGGAGTACGCTCCATGCTGAAAGTAGGTGTCTGCAGCTGGAGTTGACATGTTCATAGCCATGTCCTCCCCATGATCATGTGCAAGCGCCAAGCCTGAAAAGGTGAGAAGCACGGCACCAGCAAGTGCTGCGCATCTTCGGGACTTTGGAAGCATGTGTTGTTTGTTGTGAATTGTTCGCTAAAGAATGTGCACTGGTCCCGGTGGTGTAGCTTTGGAGGGGCAGCTTGGTACAATGAGGGCGGGCGTGCAAAAGACAAGGATTAGCAATGAGAGTCGCTTCCACAAGTTTACTTTCAGGTAGAGGGCGCAGAGGAAACAAATATATTCTAGAGAGGCAAGAGCAAACGGGAGTGAACGATATGACGATTATTTATCTCATCTTGTGGCCTGGCCGAGGAATCCGTTCTTATGACCGACCACCGAGCTCGAACGATCGCATCAGAGCCCACAAAGTGATGCATACAGATGGACAGGGTAGACATCTGCATGGTCAAGCACACTACGTAGAAAAGAGGAAAGGAGTGAGGCAAGGGTGCCTTGACCGAAACTGCCTGTGTCCTTAAAGCCCTCGTGAAAGTAATAGCATGTTACTTTGGGACATTTGAAGCGCCGATTTCCATAGAAGACCTCCAGTTGAATATTGTCAGCTGAATGA